>VXBO01007660.1:2976-13494 GCA_013400135.1 Rhinoptilus africanus | reverse complement strand
CCCCACCCCATCCCACCTTATCCCACCCCATCCCATCCCACCTCACCCCATCCCAGTTTAGACCCAGCAATAAAGGATGCCCCACCACCCTCTCCCTGCCCCTTTGCCGCCGTCTCCTCGCTTCCTCCCACCCTGCATTCCTGGGAATGGCTCCCAGCTCAGAAAACATTCCGAGGCCGTGGCTGGTGCAGCTGTGCTGGCAGGAACGGTGTGGGGCGGCCTCACTCACTCGGGAAGTGGGATGGCACATAGGGAAGGGGGTCGGCAATCTTCCCCACAGCCCCCGTGGCCGCTGTTTGCCGTGGGTGCTGATGGAGATCCTAATCCCTCGGGAAATCGGGCGGTAGCATCCCACCACAGGCCAGTGTGTGGTCCGGCATCTCCAAGGATGGGAGACTGGGCTCCAACCAGCCCAGTGTCCTGTCTTTACTGGACCAGTAAGGCGCTTTAGGGACGGGGTGTACCGGCACAGGGGTACCTGGTGTGGTTTGAGAAACCACAATGATTTATTGTTGTTTAGACAGTTATTCTCTCACCCGATGAGCCCCCCCACCCGGGAAGGGGAATCAGGGAAAACAAGGATACACAAGGGATGAAATATAAACAGATTTAATAGGGTAAGACTAAAAAATTAACATTAATAACACTAAAGGGCAAGTATTGATCCTGCTACCAATGTAAAATACCCAAGGATCGTACCCAGCCCGTTCCCCAGCAGAAGCCGTGCCCCCCCCTGCAGGGACAGCCAATGTGGGACCCTGCGGGGGGAAGGGAAGGGCTCCGGGCTCCGGCAGCGGGGTGAGGGGTGCTCAGGGTGGCAGCCAGCAAGGGAGGGAGAGAGAGAACTCCTCAGGAAACTTCCCAATTTCTCTGGAATGTGCCATCCATGGTATGGAATAACCCTGGTGGCAGCTTGGGACAAGTGCCCGGGTCTCGCTCCTCCTCGTCCCCGCACCCCGAAACCCTGAGCCCTTGAAACCTGCACCACGGAGTTGGCCATAAAGTAAATATTTTCACCAATTTGGGCACGAGAGTCTTCTAAAAGTGGAGTTTTCCCGGGCATGAGAAGAGAAATCAGCCCTGTGCGGCTCAAAGCAGGGCAGTACCGCTGAGCTCTGGGGGATGTCCCACATCCGATGGCAGCGTGGGATCCCGGTCGGGGAGAAACCCAGCATCCACCATCCCCGGCTGCTGCTGCGCCCGTGCCCTTCCCTGGCTGCCAACCAGGCGCAGGAATGCCGGAGGAATGCCGGGGGTTTGTCACCTGTGCCGCAGCCGTGTGCCGAGCTACCGTGCCGGGTCACTGGCTCCGGCCGCGGGGACGTGTTTCCAACAGGCTGCACCGGCTCCCGGGGCTGGTTGGCTCCGAGCAGAGCTCCTGCCTTGCCATAAAATGCAAACAGGGCAGCTCTGCTCTATCTGCTTCTTTATCGCTGTATTGAACTTGCTCGTTTTATCTGCGCTTGAATAATAATTAATCTCCCGGAGCAGGCGGGCCCAGCCCGGTGGAAAGGCGCCTTTCGTGCGGAGCGTGTTTGGCTTTTGGGACCTGCCGGAGCCGGGTGACTTCACAGAGGGAGAGTTTTCAGCTGCCGGTCCCAGATCTTCCCCAGTGAAACTGGTGGTGCTGGTGTCGATGCTGGTTGACCCCTCAAATCTCACCAGCGCTCAGACCTTCAGTGGAGTGGGCTGGGAGCAAGGCACGTCCCTTAACAAAATCCTTCAGGACTCGGATAATTCGTAAGAACAGCTGTTAACGCCCAGGTTTTGGCAAAAAAAAAAAAAAAAATTATTCCCATTTTCCTGCTTAGTTCAGGGCACAAATGATTTAGTGCGGCTTTGTCACCTCCCGTCTCCCCGAGATTTACAGCCCGGCGGCGGCACCCCCGGCGCGGCTACCTCCAGCCCGACCCCCCCTTCAATGCTGGAGCCAAGCGCTGGCTGCTGCCGGCCGCCTCCCCATTGTTCGTTAGCACAAATCACTAATTTCAGAGCTGCTCTGACACGCACCCACCGCCCCTCATCACCAAGGGACCGCGGCGGCAGCTCCCCGGAGCCCGTTCCCTGGGAGATGAGAAGCTCCCTGAGGTCTGGGAGCTGCGACCAGCGTTCCCAGTCGGCATCTCTACAATAAACCCCACTGGTGGGACTGGGAAACCCATCCAGGCCCCTTCCCCGGGGCTGTAAATCAGTGCAGGGCTTGCAGGGGGACAGGGAAGGCTGGCATTTGCTCCTCGGGGCTTGTGGCCCTGTCTCCCCATCTCCCGGCCACGGCAAAGCCGTCCCCCTCGGTGACGGGGACGGTGGCGGGGACGGCAGTGGGGCGGGAGGTGGCGGTCATGTTTTGGGGTCGTTTCCCTGGTTGAGGGACTCGGAATTCCCAGGGCGAGTGCCCAGACATTGCCTACAGCTTGGAGCTTTAAATAGCTGTGCATAAATAAAGGTGGCAGCAGAAATAGTCTGTCCCGAGGCACTGGTGAGGACTGGGGGGATGGGGTGGTGCTGGAGACTGGGAGGACTGAGTGATACTGGGGACTGGAAGGATGAGGCACTGGTGAGGAGTGGGAGGACGGGGCGATGCTGAGGACTGGGAGGATGGGGTGATGGTGGAGACCAGGAGGAAGGGGAGATGTTGAGAACTGGGAGGGTGAGACATTGGTGAGGACTGGGAAGACTGGGTGATGTTGGGGACTGGGAGGATGAGGCGAAAGCAATGGGTAGGGGGAAAAATTGGGGGGTGATGCCATGGGGCTGGGGTGCAGCTCTGCTGAGGACAGGGGTCCCAGTTGGGCCCTCAGCTGTGCCCATACTGGGGGGTGTTACTTCGTTGGAGGCTATTGACAGCTCGGACCCCTCCAGCCCACTCCAAAATCCTCTCCAGGCGTTTTCTGGGGTGCTTTGCCAGCCCTTCCCCTCTGCCAGCAGGACCTACGAGGCCAATTTAAAGCCCCCTCCATCTCCAGGCTCCTCTCGACTTCTTTCGTAAATCAAATTGGGGATAAAATAGCATTCCGGGAACGCAGCGAGCTGGCCCCGGCTTTCTGTGGGAAAAGCAGCAAATGCAGAGTGTCAGCAGTGAGTAAAGCTCGAGAGATGTCAGGCTAATTCTCTTTATAGCTCCAGGGCTGGCCTTTCCCAGCTGGGATGGGGTACCCGCGCCGACGGCAGCTCCCGAGGGACACCCCCGGTGTGCGGTGGGGCCGTGCCAACCCGGCACTGTGGCGGGCGGCTGCCGGGGTTCAGGGGGTTCTCAGGACCAGGGTGATGGGTTTGCACGGGCAGCGTGCGAGAGCGCGGGCAGCAAAGAGCACGCAGGGGTGAGGGGCAGCCTCGGCGGTGGGTGCAGTGGGTTTGGGTTGAGCGGTTGACTCTGCTGCTTGTTGAGTGTGCGAGGGCAGGGTTTATTTCCCCTGGATGTAAGACCCCATGGTTTGGGTTGGAAAGGACATTAAAACTCCTCCAGTGCCACCCCCTGCCCTGGGCAGGGACACCCCCCCCAGCCCAGGGGGCTCCAAGCCCCGTCCAACCTGGCCTTGAACCCCCCCAGGGATGNTTGGCTGAACCCCGGGAGCAACGGACGCCACCTCGGCTTGTGTCGCCAACGGCCGGAGCCAGCTGCGGGCCGGCTCCGCAGGCATCCCTGCCCCGGGATGGAGGACGCGTGGGCCTTGCCGTGCCCCGTGGGGGGGTTGGAACTCCCCCCACCCCAGGTGACAGGCTGCCGTCCTGGTTCTCCCCGGTGGTGGTTAGTCCAGCCTAGGAAGAGCATCCCTGGGATGGCTGGAGAGGGTGAGCATCTTGTTCCGCCCGGAGAAGAGCAGGCTGAGAGGGGATCGTAACAATGCCGAGGGATAGCTAAAGGGTGGGGGGCAAGAGGATGGGGCCAGACTCTTCTCGGTGGTGCCTGGTGACAGGACAAGGGGCAACGGGCACAAACTGGGACACGGGAGATTCCACCTCAACATGAGGAACAACTTCTTTCCTGTGAGGGTGGCAGAGCCCTGGCACAGGCTGCCCAGAGAGGTGGTGGGGTCTCCTCCGGAGAGATTCCAACCCCCATGGACACGATCCTGTGTGACCTGCCCTGGGTGACCCTGCTCTGGCCGGGGGTGGCGATGATTTCCAGAGCTCCCTTCCGACCCCCACCATTCTGTGATTGACTCTGGGCGATGTGCGGGGGCTGTTAATAACCCCGGGGCCATCCCAGAGGAGCCGCAGACATACTGGGCAGAGAAACGCCTAAACCCCCTTCCCTCCTGCCAGCGTCACCCAAAGGTAGAAGAAGTTAAATGCTGGTATTTCCCTCACCCCCCCTATTTTGCCATGGTTTCATGAAAATTGGTGGTGGGGTCTGGTGCATATTCACAGAAGAAACTCAAGCAGAAATGGCTGAACTCTTTGTGTTACCGATGGGTCTATTTGCTGGCAGATGGTTGTAGAGGAAATCTTTTATATTTATCATCTCTTTGGCTTACCAGGACAAGATAACAAATTGGTGTTGAAAATATGATTCTGGGGAAAAAGGCTTTAAATTACTGCACTCTAAGCATGTTGCTTTATTCTTTAATGTAGCTGCTTTATGTATTTCTTTTCCTCAAACTATATATATTCCCTTTTTATTGGCTAAGCCTTTCCTAATTTATATTTTCATTACTTTGATTAATACTACTTCCACCGTGACATTATTATTCCAACGCAGTTTTGCAAGTGTCTTACTGAAACACTTGGCGTTAAATAATCTTCGGATTGAGTCTGCATGATTTGTAATTTAATAAGCAGTCCCGCTTCTGCGTTTTTTCTCCTAATTGGTACAGAATTAGTGGCTATTCTTGAATTAACACAAGCTATTGTATTTTTGGGGTTTTGTTGTTTTTGTGTTAAAAAGAAAACACCTATAGGTATTATTTTAGCCGTAGTGGTTCAGCTGTACCTATAGCCATATTAGCCATTTTAGGATCATCGGTTGGATTATAACTTGAGCAGGAATTTGCTGCCAGGGAGGTGATGCTGCTCTTTTAGGAAGGAAGATTTCCATCTCCCAGGCAGTCGCATCTGATACGCCTCTAATTATCATTCGATGAACGTGATGCATCTTGTTCTCCCGGTATTTCCATAGCCAGTTGGCTGCTTCCAATTCTTCCTGAAACATGATTCCCAGATTTGCGTCTCTGAAGAGCTGCGAACGCCTCAGATCTGAATCCAGCCAGGCTTTATCATCAGCCCTCCAGAAAACGATGGCTTCCACCCGCCCTGCGCGGACAAAGTAGCTCTAAATCAGGAACGATCAGCGTCACGGTTGGTCTAGAAGTGGCAGATTTCGCTTGGGAAAAGCGAGATTGAAGCGAGCCCTTGGCCGCGTTGGGGGGATAGGAGGCAGGGGGTGCAGGCAGCAGTGGCCAGCGGGGCTCAGAGCGCCAAGGTGTGGGTTTGCCCAGCAAAAGGGCATTTCCTAACCCAAATGCAGCCCTAAACTCAACCCTAACGCAACCCCTAGCCCTAAACCTGCCTGAATTTAACCCTAGCCCAGTCCATTACTGGACTCAACCCTAACCCAACCCCTAGCCCTAAATCTGCCTAAATTTAACCCTAACACTAACCCTAACCCAGTCCATCCCACGTGGGTGCCAGCACCCCTGCCCCAGCGGGTCTCGGGACAAAGGACGGTCGCAGGCAGGTCTAATTTATGGACCTAAGGAGGAAAACCAAACTCTGGGCCAGTTTTCCCAGCTGCAAACCCAGCTCAGCCCCGCCAGGCTCCCCCAACGGCTGCATCCCCTCGGAAATGTTCACATTCAGAGGTTTTCCTTTACAAAGTCCTTGAGACCCGCGGAGCAGACACCGAAACATGGAGAGACGGAGTCAGCGAGACACTAAATCAGCAGGAGACGGGAACAGGGGGACCCTGAGACACGGCAGCTCGGTGGCGTCTGAAGGACCATGTCCCTGAGACCCAGCACCAGGATACGGAATTACAGAGCATGGAGCGGTTCAGAGTGAGCTGAGTCGGGTGGGAGCCTGTGGAGATGGTGAGGAATCCTCAGGCAGCTGCTGGGAGGGGGGGTTGTAGAAGGATTAATGAGGAAAAACAACAGTTTTTCCCAAAGGGCCTTTTTAAGGCAGCATTTGTAACCCTCCCTCGAACCAGGAAGGGCTGGGACCTCCCCATTTCCTTAACTTTTCCTTCTTCCTTTTGTCTTTGAGTCTTTAATATTCACAGAGTCTAAACCTTTTTTTCCCCCCCCTCAGTTATTCCCATATATGAAATACTGCTTTAAAGGAGGGAAAAAAAAAAAAAAGCCTCAAGGACGAATTCTCGAAAGATGAGCAGGATAAAATACCAGCCCGGTTCCAGCTCTCTGAAAACAAACAGGGCTACCCCCATCCCGAGCGATTTTCCTCCTTTTGTTCCCAGATCCAGGCACCATCCAGCTTTCCCACCTACGGCGCGCGGGGCGGAGGGAGGAGGAAGAGGAAGGCGATGCCTCATCCGGTAAATCCGGCTGTTTCCCAGCTGTCGCCGGGACTTTGCAGGCAGGAGCAATAACCAGAAGGAAGACTCTGCTCTGGGCAACCTGGCCACCAGGTGCTGGTGGTGGAGAAAAGGGCCAAGGTCCAAATCTCTGCAAAATTCAGACGCCATCCGCGGTTGCCCGCTGTTGTGGGCAGTGCCAAGGAAGGTGGATTTTGGGTGGAGAAGTGAGAAAATATTGTTAGGTTTAGGAATGTGAGCGGGCCAAATCTGAGCTGTTGAACAGGAACGTATTTGCAGCTGAAATGTTTCCTCCTCTTTTCTCCGCTTTCTCGTTCCCATTTCATCTGCCTTCCCTTGCTAGAGGTTTCCACCCCTCGGAGCAGGGCCACCCACCGTCTCTCGGGGTGGGGATGGTGTCCCGGGGTGGGGATGATGTTGCGAGGTGGGGGTGTCCCAGGGTGGGGGTGTCCCAGGGTGGGGGTGTCCCAGGGTGGGCAGCAGCTGCCGTGGGCTCCTGTTAATGCAGAACAGGCGCAAACTGCTGGGAGAAGGTCTGCAGCGGGGCTGGCAGCCGGCCCTGGCTCCAGCTCTCCGTGCGGTCAGCCAGGACACGAAGCTGGATTTAACTCAGCCTCAGATTGCTCGCAGGGCAAAATTGACAGCTCTGCAGAAAAACGGGCATTAAAACCACGGGCACGTGTCCCCACATGGCTGGAGGACGCGGCTCCCACCCGGTCCCGTGAGAGCCGGGATTCCCTGACGACGTGATGTGCATCCTGCCCTGAAACACCATCCAGAGCAGCCCACAGGGAAACACGGAGCAAGGGCCGGGCTTGCTGCTCCGGCTCTGCTCATTTTGTCCGCTCAGTGAATCTTTAATTAGGCCATGCAAATTCCAGCAGCTTCTCATCAACTTAACCCCGAGGCCAGCCGGAGGTTGCTCTTGCACTGATGTGTTGGTGACCACCTGCCCCTCCGCTTGGCCGGAGATGGTCTAAATTCCTCTTGTCCAAGAAGGTCCCGGACAGGGGTGATGGAGACGCTCAGGTAATTGTGGAAACTACATCTCCTTCAGCTTGGCATCCCAAAAAAGCTGGTGGTCAGCTGGACATGGTGCAAGACTCTTGCCGGTGATTGCATTCATCTCCTGGGCAAGGAGGGAGGATCTATTTATGGTTGGACTAGATGATCTGAAAGGCCCCTTCCAGCCTAGGCAATTCTATGATTCTTTGACTGATCACCCCCCGGCACCTCCAGGCACACTTGGCTTCTCCTTCCCTCCTGCGGATTTGGGGTTTGTTGCTCCGTGGATGGAGAGAATCCCATTTACCGAGGGGGTGTTGGGGGGATGCTGATCCGGGTGGCCCTGCTTTTCCACCTGAGGACCAACACGCTTTCGCACCGTGACACCAACCTGATCAAAAAAGCTGATTGCGGCCCTAAATCAGACTCTTTAGGCATCGAGGCGCACGCTCGTGCCAGCCGCCCGACCTGCCTTCACAGTGCTGGCGGGGATTTGAGGTGCAACCGCTTTTTGGGTGTGTTTCTCCTGAGCTGGCCGAGACCTTCACCTGGGGAGGAGGTGACTCATGCCCCCAAGTGCTTCTCTCCCCGCCGGCTGGCCCGGACACGCAGGTCGGCGGGGCAGCAGCCTGCCCAGGGTGATGTCAGCCCCTCCTGGGTGCTTATCTCAACCGGCATCGCCGCTCTCCTCCCGCTTCTGACGGAGGGATGCGCGCGCCGGTCTCTTCATCGGCGGGGGGTTGGTACCAGCTGCAGTTCATCGTATTTCCGCGCGTCGGTTCTGTGTCCCAGAACGCAGAGCTGGGACCCGTGGCCTTGAGCCGAGCTCCTCGACAGCCCCACCATCCCAACCTGCTCTCCCTGGTCTCCTTGCGCCCGGCGCGGAGCTGGGACCCTAATGACACAGACTTGGATGTGTTGGGTGCTCTGGCAGGGGGTTGGACTAGATGATCTCCAGAGGTCCCTTCCAACCCTACGATTCTGTGATTCTGTGAGGGACCCGGCAGCCGATCCCCCTCGCCCGGCTCAAGTCTCGTCTGGTGGATGGTTATTAATGCAGGAGAGTCATTGCCTTCCCATCAGCAAAGATGAAGGAGCACAAGAGAATGGATTTCTATAGAAATCAATGTACATCACATCCACGAGGACACTTTATTCCACTTTCCAAAGCAGCAATTACTCTTTCCCGGTATTTACCTATGTCAGTGTCCTGTTGTTTTCTGTTGGAACAGCCCTGAGCCCATCACCCAGCCTGGAGACAGATCTACTCACTTGTGATCTCCACATCCCCCCCGCAGCCTTTTAAAAGACACATTGACCATCTCCAACGTTGGTCTAAGTGACAGACCTGCTCCCCAAAACCAGCTCCCCTTAAAATATATCCCAAAATCCCTCTGGATGACTTTTTGCTGTGGCCTGATCTTCCATAAATCACAGAATTATCGAATAGTTTGGGTTGGAAGGGACCTTAAAGCCCATCTCGTTCCCCCCCTGCCCTGGGTAGGGACACCTCCCACCAGACCAGGTTGCTC
Organism: Rhinoptilus africanus; assembly: GCA_013400135.1. Lineage (NCBI taxonomy): Eukaryota > Metazoa > Chordata > Aves > Charadriiformes > Glareolidae > Rhinoptilus > Rhinoptilus africanus. The sequence continues at coordinate 4,467 of VXBO01007660.1, read as the reverse complement.
CGAGCCACATCCAACCTGGCCTTGAACTTCTCCAGCATCCACTTGAACCTTGGTCATCTACAAAAAACCAGACTTTCTCGCCTCTGATGAGGGCAGAGAGGTTTTCTACCTGTAAAAAAATCATTCCACGAGATCTTTTTGTCTTTAGCCCCAGCCGTTCGGGCAGAGTCAGCAGAGATGGGATGACACTACAGAAGTCATCTCCAAATTTCTGCTGGGTAATTGGCGGAAAGTAGGTGTGAGAGGAATCTGGGCAGAGAGAGCGGAGATGGAGCTGATTTTACCTGTTTTGACACAGAAGAGCTGACTGGCGTTTGCTGACGCTGCTCATTGCGCTTTCAGGCATGTGCACACAGCATCTGAATTCCTGCGATCGCTGCAGGAGCCGTCAGGAAAGAGGGGTTTTTTGCAGATCTCAGGGCTTTTATGCTAAAAACCCACTAACAGCATGTCCCTCCCCCAGCCAAAGGCACCCAGGACAAGCAGCCACCCATCCCAAGGGCACCTGATAGTTTATGGATGTCACCGAGGCTTTGAGGGCCGCGCTCAGCCCCCGGGACACGCCAGGCTGAGACTCGGCGCTGCTGAACCCAAACGAGCTGTGAGATGATCCGTGTTTTCACCAGTGACTGTGACCGGTGCCCGTTTCAGGCGTGCATGGAATAACGTCCCACGGCGCCGGCCGAGAAATGCCGTTCCTCCTCCGAGCCCCACGGTGAGCTCCCCCGTGAATTTTTCCGATTCTTCAGCCAAGAATGTGATAAGGCTTCACGGGTCGGTCACCCTGCATAAACATTTTCTCCGCTCTCAGATCCCATGACCTGCTCTTGAACCAGCGGCGCTGAATCCTCAGCCACACCTCTCAGCCCCGATGAATGTCAGCCTTCCCAGACTGTCTTCATCATCGTGTCCTCCAAAAATCAAGGGTCCTCCACATCCTCCTCATGTTCTCCGATGGTTTGTCCCTTGTTCCCCTCCACTCAGAGCTTGTTCCACCACATCTGGATGCTGTGCCCAGTTTTGGGCCGATACGAGAAAAACATCAATGAACTGGAGTGAATTCAATGGGGGGTCACCAGGACGGTTAGAGGCTGGAGCGTGGTTGGAAGCTGGAGCTTCTGCATGAGGAGAAGCTGAGGAAATTGGCTTATTCAACCTAAAGAAAAGTCTTGGGGTCACATAACAGGAGCCTTGAGCATCTACAAGGAGGTTATTAAGATGGAGCCAGGTTCTCCATGGTGGTTCTTGGCAGGAGGCTGAGGTTCACAGGCAGGAGGTTCACATGGGATATGTCAGGAGTTCTGGAGCTCCCAACAGCAGAAGGACATGGAGCTGTTGGAGCAGGGCCAGAGGAGGCCCCAGAGATGCTGGGAGGGCTGGAGCCCCTCTGCTGTGGGGACAGGCTGAGAGAGCTGGGGGGGGTCAGCCTGGAGAAGAGAAGACTTCAGGGAGACTTACCTTATAGCAGCCTTCAAGTGTCGGAAGGGGCCT
>VXBO01007658.1:268450-281796 GCA_013400135.1 Rhinoptilus africanus | reverse complement strand
TGAGCCCCCCGCACCCCCCCCAGCGCCCCCGCCGAGCCCATCCGAGGCCAGGCAAGGAGGAGCCCCCATCACGCCCACCCTGGCCCCGCCACTTGCTCCCCCCCACCCCGCGTTCCCGGCAAACTCAGGCACGCGTTTCTCGGGAGACATCAAGCCGCTGCGGTTCTCAGCGGCACAAACCACCGTCACTTCTCATTTCCACCCTCTGAGGAACGAAGCGGCGCTTCCCCAGGTAGCGCGCTGCCGGTACGGGGGAGCTGGGTGGAGGAAACCCCCCCCCCAACGCTGCCAGAGCCGACAGCCCACCAGAGCGGGGCTTGCGGCAACGAGGAGGAAGGCTTTCTCTTATTTTGTGTCTGTTTAATCCAGCAACCGCTGGAGGAAAAGGGATGTACGATAAAATGTTACCGCCGATATAATTTATTCTCACATCTTTCAGTCCGTATTCTACATCGTTGCAGCTTGGGCTATTTTTAATAGGCTTTTCCAGATTTAACCAAGCAACGACACCCCGAAAACCTGTCTTTCAGCCCCCGTCGACGACTTCCATCTTATCAGCGCAGGCCCAGGGCTGCTGGTGAGTTTGCCGGTGCCGGCAGCCGCTGCTGGAGTCAGAGCGGCGTGGGACTCGGCGGCCACCGAGACCCTTCTCTGCAGCACCCGGGTGACACTCGCTCCCTCCCGGGGCAATTCCTGGAGCCTGGCTGCAGAGCTGGAGGATGCTTTGCAGCAGTGTTGGCTACAGGGGTGAATAAATAAAAGGATCTGCCTCAAGGGGGGTGAAAAACAGCTCGGGGGGGCAACCGGCCATGCGCCTTTGGCCAGGAGGTGTTTGGTGTGACACCCGCTCGGTTCTCATCAACATCAGCTGAAGGTTTCTGCTGAAGATGCGTCCCTTGAGGACACCCAGCACGGCCCCCGGCTCCAGCACCGGACACGGCCCCGCACCCTTCGGATACCCTTAGGGCACCCCTAGCAGGAAGAGCAGCTCTCCCAGCCCCCCCCCTTGCTCCTCCATCCATCAAGTCTCCATCTCACCCACCTCGCAGGGGTTATTGCCTGTACTCCTGGCCACCCGCTCGCGTTCACCGTTCCCTGAGCCCTTCCTCCTCCTCACCCATCAGTAAGGGTTGGACACCCCGCACCGGCTCTTCACCATTTTCAGCAGCTTTTGCTTGAGCATGAGGAAGACGACAGCGAAGGCCACCAGGAGGGTCAGGCAGGTGGGGAGGGCCAGCACCAGGTAGAGGAGCGCCAGGTCGGCCGTCTGCCAGCGGCAGCTCCGCAGGACGGGCTCGGGCAGCGCGGCGGGGCTCAGGGTGCGGGAGGCGTAGCTGCAGGTCACCTCCTGCCCGTCGGGGATGCGCAACCCCTCCACCCGCTGCAGGGCGTCCCACCAGCCCAGCGTGCAGCAGTTGTAGGGGTTTCGGCTGAGGTAGACCTCCCGCAGGCTCTTCCCCAGCGGCGTCCGCGTGACGTCCGTCAGGAGAGCCGGGAGGCAGTTGTCCCGCAGGTCCAGGCTGCGCAGTTCCAGGACGCTCAGTGAGGTGGGGAAGACGGTCAAGGAGTTCCCCGACAGGTCCAAGCGCAGGAGGCTGTTAAAGGCGGAGAAATCCACGGTGGCGGAGGAGGAGAGGCTGGTGTTCCTCAGAGACAACACCCGCAGCGTCAGAGCAAGGTCCTGCAGCCCCTCCAGGTCCCCAGACAATGCCTGGTGGTTATCGGAGAGGTCCAAGTACACCAGCGACGTTCCCTGGAAGGGGTGGCCACCCAGTCCCCGCAGACCACAACCAGCCAAGGAAAGATGAGTCAAGCTCTGGATACCCCTGATGTCCACACAGGGGGGACCCTCCACCTCGCCTGCGACGGCTGGCTGGGGACAGAGGTCCACCCGGTTGCGGCTGAGGTCCACGGTAGCAATCTTCCTGGTGTAGGTGAAAACCTCGGGAGGAACCACCCGCAGCCTGTTGGTGCTGAGGTTGAAGAGCCGCAGGTTGGGCAGGACATTCCCGGCGCCCACCTCCGCCCCCAGCTCCGCTAGCTGGTTCTGGCTGAGGTCCAGCTCCGTCAGCATGGCTAAGGGGTCCCCCTCCGAGAGGTGAAACGTCTCCAGGCAGTTCTGATTGAGCTTCAGGTGGGTCAGGGAGGGCATCTGGGCCAGGAAGCCCTCCGGCAGGTACCAGACCTGGTTCTGGCTCATGTCCAGGAGGCGCAGGGAGGAGAGGTTGCTGTGGCAGATCTCATCCCAGAGGCTGACCGTCGTGACGTTGGTGGAGTTGCCGTCAATGAGCAGGAACTGCACCGTCACGTTCGCCAGGGATGTGCCGTTGGGGAGGCGCTGGTAGAAGCTCATCTCATTGTCTTGCAGCAGCAAGGTGTGGAGCTTGCTCTGCCGGGGCAACACAGGGAAGAAGAGGAGGCGGTTGTGGGATAGGTCCAACACCTCCAGCTCAAAGAGGTCATCGCTTTCCAGGGCCAGAAACCACTCGATGACGTTGTTGCTGACATTGAGCACCCTGAGCTGGCTCAGGCCAAACTCCAGTACGCACGGGAGGTAGTTGTAAGCTATGTTGAGCCTCTTCAGCCTTTGCAGCCCTTCAAAAGCGTGGTCAATCTCAAAGATGTAGTTCTTCTCCAGGTTCAGCTCCAACAGCTGTGTCAGGTTCGCAAAGACGGATGAGTCCAGCCTCATGATGATGTTCCTGGCCACAGACAAGGACTCCAAGGAAGACAGGTTGCAAATTAAAGCCGATACCATGTCCTCAGTGAGGCGGTTTCCAGCTAGGTCCAGCGTCCTCAAGGCTGGCAGAGCGGAAAGGGCAGCTGCTGTCAGCGAGTAGTTGGTGAAGAGGAGGTTGTCTGCCAAGGAGAGCACGTGGAGGCCTTGGCTGCTAAGGAAGGCGCCCGGCTCCGTGAGCTCCAGCCGGTTCTTGGTCAAGCTGAGTCGCCGCAGCTGTTGGTACATGAGCAGAGAGGCATTGCCCAGAACCCGGATAGTGTTGTCATCCAGCAACAGCTCCTCGGTATCACCTCGAAGATTTCCTGGGACGGAGCTCAGCCATCTCCCCGTGCAGTCCGCGGTGCTCTGCACCTAGAGCAAGAAGCGGATCCGTAACACCGCTCTGAGAGGTGGGAGACGGGGGCAGGATGAGGAGGGAGGAATTTGGGGAGCAGGGTGAGGATGGAGGAGGTGGGTCTATGGTTAGAGCCTCAGCAGCCCAGTCCACTCCTCAGCTAAGCTGGGAGGGGGAAGGTCTGGAGATGCCGAGGTGCCCGAGCTCTGCCGGGCAGGACCAAGCAGTCAGAAGGGTGAGGGTTTGCAAGGGGGGACTTACCAGCTCGCAGCCGCCGGGAAACGTTGCCCAGGCCGCGAGTGCCCCGCTTCCCCATCCCACTGCCAGGAGGACCAGAAGCAGGAAGAGACCAGGGAGCGGGGCCTCCATGTCAGCGGCGGCACTCCTGAGGAGACGGAGACAGAGGTGAAACGGTCAAAAGCTGCAGACCACTCATCCCGAAAGGTCCAGGTGTTCCCAGGGAGCCCATCGTGGCAGCAGGGATCCTTGTGCAAGGCCAGCCTCCTGCCTGCCGGCAAGCGCGCGGCTGCTGTAGTTGCCCCCAGGAGCACCCAGAGGCTCCCAACACACCGTAGCGGTGGCCACCGTGTCCCACAAGACCCCAGCCGCCGCAAGCCGCCCATGGAGAAATGGCAAAAAGCCCCACCACTGAGACCACCTCCCCCAGCAGGAGCCTTTGTGGAGGTCCACCAAGGAGAACCCGGAGGGCAGGAGAAAAGAAGGGACAGGGAGGTGGCGGCTGGTCCCGGCGCGGGGCAGAGCCCACATGGGGAAGGCGCCGCCGACGCCACTGAACTGCAACCCTCCGGCAGAGGCTTCCCCACCGCTGCCAGGGCTCGCCTCCCCCCTCAACGGTGCCAAACACTCTCCCGGGGGACACTGACCCGGCCACCAGCGAGTCCCCTCCGGCCCCCATCCCTGCCCGAGGTCCCCCCGGGGAGGCGGAGGCTCTCCAGCCCTGTTACTAACTTGGCGGCGCCGGAGCTGACAGCATTTGCATCTGGGGAAAAGCTGAACCTCAGGCAAATGAGCAGCGAGGGCTCGGCCAGCGGCGCTGTCAGAGCTGCCAGTGCTCGAAGAAGAAAGAGGGGGTTATTTTCGGCAGCCCGGAGGGAAGCTGGAGCCTCACAGCACAGAGGGAGCGGGGGACACCTCCTGGGTTGTCTCCTTCCTTGACAGACTAAAGCATGAAGCCAGTGTCCCATCAGATCTGGTGGGGATGGAGAGGAAGCCTCCCTTCCCTGGACTGGACCCGACGCACGGCAGCTTGTGCCCTCCCAAGCCCTTGGTCTCCAGCGGCGCCTCGCGTCCAGGCACGGTGGCAGGACCCTGCAAAGAGCCGGGGCTTCGGCTCCAGCTCTCCTTCAGCCCCCGAACCCCTCCGCAGAAGCTCGCGCTTTCTTTCATCCAGCCCCATCTCCCCATTGATGCCCCATTGGACCACGACTCCTCTGCCTTGGCCTCCCCCAACACCAGAAGGTCCTCCATCCTCCCGCAGCCCTCCCTGGGGCGGCGGGAATGGGCAGCAGCGCCGGCAGGAAAGCCGAGCCCGCACGCCAGAGCTCTGGGAGAGCCCGCGGTGCTCCCCGGCACCGGCCCACGCAGCCGCGGCTCTGGCGAGTGTGGGCATCAGCGACGCACGGCCACCGCGGATCTTCAAGCTGGTGAGGGGGGCACCCCAAAAAACCCCCGGCGGGGTTTTTTCCCCCCCATCCAACAAAGGTATCGGGGAGGGGGCAGTTACTCACCGCGTGGGGCGGCGCGCAGGGTTTGCCACAACTCATCCTGCAGCCGGCGGCCCCTCCGGCTGTGCTGGGGGGGGGTCCTGGGGCCAAGGGTAGGGGCGACCCGTGGGGTTTCTCTCCCCCCCAGCTCTCTCGCTGAGCACCAATATAGCCCTTTGCGGAAGGAGCTAACGGAAACGGCAGTCACATGGAGGCAGAGAGCGCGGCCAGGCACTTCGCTTACTGATCTCAGCACTTACAACCCGGGTCATGCACCCGCATCAGCTCCCCAGCAAGGAGGAACCGCGGGGGCCGGGCAGGCAGGGAGGGGGGAAACCGGCCCCCGCTGCTCCCGGCTCTCCCACTGCTCCCAGGGACAAGCCAGCACTGGGGACAACCCTTGGACCATGACTCCTCTGCGCAGCTCCGGCAGCAAAACCCCTGCCAAGGTTTCAGGCAGCAGAGGTAGTGACCCGGGGGGGGGTTCTGGCCTGTGGAGCCACGTCACCCACCCTGCCGGGGCTGGCAAAAAGCCACCAGCTAGGTGGCACTCCCCTGCATGGCACCTACGCCCGCGGTGTCCCTCTAATCCCCTGCTTGCCTCCGGCACAGGGGCTTCGACAGGAGCCAAGGGACGCGCTTCCCACGGGGGAAGAAGAAGGTGCTTTTATTTCCCGTCGCATCCCAAGCCGAGGCTGAACATAGATAGAATCATGGAATTGTCAGGGTGGGAAGGGGCCTTAGAGATCATCCAGTTCCCACCCCCTGCCCTGGGCAGGGACACCTTCCACCAGACCAGGCTGCTCAGAGCCCCATCCAGCCTGGCCTTAAAAACTTCCAGGGATGGGGCTCCCACCCCCTCTCTGGGCAACCTGTTCCAGTGTCTCACCACCCTCATGGGGAAGAACTTCTTCCAAACGTCCATTCTGAAACCACCCATCTCTAGTTTTAATCCGTTCCCTCTAGTCCTACCATTACCCGGCATCCTAAAAAGTCCCTCCCCAGCTTTCCTGTAGGCCCCCTTCAGATCCTGGTCGGCCACCATAAGGTCTCCTCGGAGCCTTCTTTTTTCCAGACCGAACAACCCCAACTCTCTCAGTCTGTCTTCAGCCCCCAGGGGATGAGTTCCCACGCTGGGACACCAGCACCCAGCCCCGCGCGTCGTGTAGGTGTGATTGGGGATGCTCAGACCTTTGGGGCTGCTCGGGATTTCGGCAAACCCAGCCCCCAGGGTGCAAGTCAGACCCATCCAAATAAAGGGACCTCCCAGATGCCGATCCCTATGTGAAAGTCAGCATAAATGGCTTTTCCCACAACTGCCAAGGCACAGGGAGACAAAAATCCACATTTCCAAGGCAGTATGAACAGGGAGGCCCCTTTCTTCCTCACCGCATCCGCCCCTGCTCTCCTTCTCCCTTCCCACCCCACCTCTCTCCTCTCCCAGGGTCCTCATGCACCCCCAATCCCCAGCAAATCCAGCCACTGAGTGGGAAAATGGTTTGCCTGGATTTACCGAGCTGGGAAAGGGTTCAAAACTATGGAGAAAGAATTCCACTCTGCAACAGCACCCTGTGCAGTGGGATCAGGATCATCCAGGCTCCATGTCCCAGGCACTGGCACCAACAGGACCAATGGGAGATGAACTGTGTTCCCATGGCATGCCCAGCCAAGGGACATCACAGCCTGGGTCACCCCCGCCTGCCAGACCAAGTGGCCCCCAAATTCCCGAAGCCGCCAGCACAAACGACTTTCTGCCTTCACCCTAAATTTCATTTCTTCTCTGGAAGGGGACTGAGCTCCCCCATGTCACTCACGGAAAAGCCCTGCGGTTTCATTTCCTCCATTTTCAAGGAAGTTTGAAGCCTAAAAATCAAGAAGGAAAAGAGAGAAGCACTCCTCATCCAAGCGAACTGGAGCAGATGTCAGAAGCTCCGCAGCCGGGAAAAATTCCCGTGGCGTTGCTTGAGGTCACAGGAAGGGCCGAGACCGGCTGAGGATTACAAACCCACTCCTCATCCCCAAAACCCTGCCACGAGCTCAACCCGCACCAAACCCACTCATCCGATGCTTGGAGATGCAGGAGCTGCCGAACCTTCGCGCCCCAGGGCTTGCAAGTCCCGAAGCCGTCAAACTCGAGCATCCTCACCTGCAGGAATACTCCCCCCCTGGGTGATCTGGATGCTCCTGGGGGACCATCCGATGAGATTCCTTCCTGTGGTGCCACCAAAGCAGGGTCAAACCCGCGTCCTCCCTGCAGCCCAGGAGCAGATGGGAGAGAAAACAACATGCTTCATTGCCTGCTTCATCCCCAGCCCATCGCTTTAGCGGATCAAAGCCAAGCCAGCGTAACCCCCCCCTTCCCCCATCAGCGAAGGCGCTTGCTGACGGGGCACCGCGGGGTGGGAGAGCCCCCACGCCAGCCAGCCGCGTTTTGGCCACCCTGTCCTGCCCAGAAAGTGGCCGCGTACCGGGCTCCGCAGAGGAGCCACCAGCTCCGGGCTGGGGCAGCCGACAGCAGCGCTGCGTTTCACGCTTTCCCCACATCCTGCAGCCGGAGGGTTTTGAAAACCTCCCAAAGCTGCTGCTTCCTCCCCTCCTCTTCCTCTCAAGCAGCATCAGGCCCCCACCCAGGCCCCCCAGTAAGGACTGGATGTGCGCTTTGAGGGCTTTTTATTTCTTTTTTAATATCGGCACAGTAAAGGGATAGGGACTGAGCTGCCAGGAGCTGCTGGTCTGATCAGCTCTCTGCGAAGCTCCAGCCCAGCTCAATGGCGCAGGTGGATTAAACCAAAGGAGATCCAGCCGCTTGGAGCAGTGTCCACATGCACGGCTGCAATTCCTCCAGCTGCAGGAGAGGACCGGGAATCCCCAGGCGGTTTTACACCCGGTGAGCTTCCTCCAGTCCTCCCACCTCCTCTTCCCTCCAAACCATCTTTTTCTCCCTTAACAACCCTCCAATTGTCAAGCACAAACCAAGAGAAAAGCTGCAAGGGGTGGGCAGCCCCCCGGCTCTGCTGCACCCAGCGCAGGACCCCGGGGAGAGGAGAAACTGCAACAGAAAACAGCAACCCCCTCACCATGCCTGGGCATGCCCCTCGTTTTCCTGCAGGAAACGTGATACGGAAGCATCCAGAGAAAGGTCACTCACGGTTCGCACAGCAGCAGGACCACAGCCTGGGATGAATCCGGGCAAAGCGAAACAGAAGCGTTTCTCCGTAAGCTTCCTCTACCCCCGCTGCGGGGGACAACCGGAGGGAATTAAACAAGTCGTTCTGCAAGGCACGACGACGCAAAGCACCCCCTGAAAGCCTCCGACTCTACTCGGTCTCCAGCATTTTGCCCGAAAACAGAGAGGATGCAGAGAGCATCCCTGCAAAGGGAAAAAGAGATGGGGAGAAGCAGCAGCTGCTCTGCGAAATGAGCCCGGGAAGGTTTAGATAAATACCTACAGAAAAACCACCATCTCCAGGCTCGGGGGGAAACCACAAACAGTGTTACACAAATTATTAGGTGGGCTCGAGCGACCAGCTCTGTGGCAGCAGCATCTTGCCTGTTGGACCTCATCAGAAAGGGAGGAGCAGCCGCAGGGTGAAGACCAGCATCTCCCTCCGGTGGTTCATTCCCAGGCCCTGTGGTCAGCGATGACTCCGAAAACGGAAGAAAATCCGTCTTTTATCTTTAAAACCCACGTCAAATTCTCGTTTGCTGCTGGGCTGAAGTGTGCCCAGGCAGCGCAGAGGTACCAAGAAGACACAAGTGGAGAAGTTATTTAATGTCATCACCTGCTCTGGATAAAACAAGGGAAGCTGAAGGTCTCCCCTATCTCAGGAGCTGCCGGCAGTGGCAGTTGCCTCTAATTGCAGATGAACTATGAACATAAGAAAGAAAAAAGTTCATTCATTACATGACCAAAAGGGAAAAGCTAAGCTGGCCATCTGGATGGCTTAACTACGACTCTGTAGGTTCACCCGGCTGAATTTCTCGATGGGAATCCACCCGGTTTATCCCCAGGGAATAGTGAAGGACGTGCCCCGTGCCAGGATGGCACAGATGCACCAACGTATGCAAGCATGGGCATCTCTACAGCCCCAGCGCTGCAGCTGAACCCGTGCTCTGCAAGAAGCACAGCTTCCCTCCAGCCTATTTCTTGCAGGGGAAACCGAGAGACAAAAATCAGCATTTTATAATCAGCTTTCAAAATCTATTTTTTCCCCCCCCCACCACCCCAGCTGTAGCCAAACAACGGGCTTGCTGGTTTACCTAGCCACGCTCAGTCTTCTTCCATGGAAACACATGTGCTAGCACTGGCATTAATCACTGAAACAAAGCTTCAGGTTCTGGTTTCGCAGCAGCTCGTGTGCTTGGGACCCCCCCGGAGCCGGAGCATCCTCCCGCTGGCCGACTCCACCACCGGGCTCCCGCTCCCTTCTCCAGCAGCAGCCCACGCTCCTGGCTGGCTCCTGCTCTACGATCACCCATTTCTCTGCAACCAAGCTCACCTTTGCTGCCCCATTTTCAGCCGTCAGGAGTCTCCTCCTAGCTTTTGCCAGGTTTTCTGGTGGAAAGAGGGAAGAGAGACGATGAATTTGCGGCCGGAATAAGTTCTGGGTTGTTCTGAGGAGAGCGCAGGGCTTGCTCGCTTGCCTTCGCAGCAAGGCGCTGGCTGCTGGCACCCGCGGACATTGGGGCCGAGCGAGCTCGGGCAAGAGGGGGAAGGAAATAACCCCACCAGACTGACAACGTACAAGGAGCCTGCAGGGACCCAGGTGAGCTTCCGGCAGGAGCACTTGGGAAAATGACACTTTTGGGCTTGGAGGACATTTGACCAAGGACCCAGACACCAACCAGGAGCAGCGATTTTGAAAGAGCATCCCTCCTCTGACCATTTAGTCTCCAGAAAGTGCAAGTATGCCCAGAAGAAAGGCAGAAATAGGTCTTAGTAGAAAGCAAAACCATGTTTCTGAGAGCGCAGCGCCGTGCGGGAAGGGGGGAGCTGGTCAGCAGCTTGGCCACAGCCTCTTCCCAGCCCGCCCGTGTCGGGGGGAGAGCCTGTGCCCCCTTCCCCAGGTCCAGCCCAGGCATCTCCATCCCTGCGGTCACCGCTCGTCTTTCTCCCACATCTGAGAGCGTGCAAGATGCAAATGAGGAGGAAGCGGGCCGCAGCAGGGAGAGCCGCAGAAGCGATCTCATTTCCCCCTCCGCTCGCCCGCACACGCAGCCGAGCCCACCCTGCGGCCAGGCTCCTGCTGCCTCTCGTAGCCTTCACCCACCCACCTTTCCCAGGCCGGGGCTTTGAGGTCTGCACGAGGGCTCCGCCACCGCGCCGGAGCAAACCTCCTCCTCAGAGAGCGGCAGAGCAGCCACATCACAAGGTCTTGGAAGCAAAGCACGCAGCAGGACGCACCAGAGCCTTGTATTCCCGTAGCAATGGAAGCCAAGTCCATCCGCTCCCTCACAAGTCATGGACTGAGAGAAACACTACTGGAAGTCCAGATGCTCTGGAGAACTGCTTGCAACACATCTGCAGGAGGAACAAGCACCCGGAGCCAGAGAAGACAACTGACCCTTCCTCCCATAGCCCCTCAAAAGCTGGAAAGCCCCACGACCAGGTTGCTTACATCTACAGCTTGGCCTTTGGTTGCACCCAGACCTGACAGCGTTGCCCAAATTTTTTCCCCAGAGGGTTGCCAGGTGTGGACAAGTTGATCTCAGTTTTGTACAGTACCGTAAAATAAACTATTAAAAGCAGTAAAAACACCCAACGGGTCTACTCCAGCACATTTACCAAAGTTTTCGGCATAAAACTGTCAGGACTGGAGGCTCTGAGTCACCAGAAGGAGAAGGGATGGACAAGTCACTGCTGTGACATCACTCAGCAATGCAAATTGTGGCAAGAAAAAACTCTTCCCATCTGTAGTCACACGTACTCCCTTCCTGCTGCCGTTCGGCTTAAGAGAAGTGAGTAATTGTGTCATTAATGCGAAGGGAAGTGAAACTATCTCAGCTCCTCGCAGAGCAAAGCGTATCCCACCCAGCTTCCCCCGCTGGCCAGGAGAGCCAACAGCCCTTCTACGCCATGGCATTATCTCACGAGCAGCTCTTAAGGCGGATTTCAGGCCGGGCTGGACACAAGCCAGAGCCTTCGCACTCCAAAGTCTTCCTTTCCAAGGCCTTCAGCCCTGGGGCTCAGCATCCTCTCCCTTCCTAGCGGGATACTCGCAGGACAAGTGACAAAGGAGAGCCAGTCCGCAGGGTTTGGGATCGGCACACCCTCTTGCACTTTGGGCACGTTCCTTGGTCTCGCACAAGAAAACCGAAAACTGCCAGGATGTGAGTTTCTCTGGTTTTTTAAACAAACTCTGACACGAAGGTGACGTCATTGCTGTATCTGAAACCTCATCCCCGCAGCTGGAGCTGGGAGAGACTCAAAGCAGCCTTTCACTGTTCAATTTGAGACCTGACAACACAGGAAAGCCAAGAGGGGGGGGGGAAGTTCAAGCAGATGCAGCGATTGATAAAGCAGATCTTCCCCTCCTGCACTTAATTTTCCTTCCGAGAAGGGCAGCTAACGGTCTGACAGCAAAGACAAGCCGCCTCCCAAAGACACGCAGCACGGGGGGGTAAGGCCACCAGGCCACAGGTTGACATGTAAAAACAACTTCCAGCAAGAGAAAAGCCTTCTCTGCCCTCTGAGCACAAAAAAACCCAACACCCCACCCAAAAATAAAACAGAAAGCCAACAAAAAAACCCCCCAAAAGGTGATTTGGAAGAGGCAGACAGAGGCTGAAAAGCTTTAACCACCGCAGTACTTAGAATATCATACAAGAAGCATTTTGGCCACCATCCGTTTCCTTACTGGCAGGTTTGTCCACCAGTTTATAATTATAAAAGTCACATACTGAAGTTGGTGGAGTGTACTTTCTTAAGTAACTATTTAAAAGCGATTGGATATGGCTTACTCCCATGCGTAAGAACGCTAAGAAAACAAAAGCACTTCGCAGCCTGGGTTTAATAACTCACCCGCAGGCTTTCAGTCTCCGCTCACTGAAGTCCTTCTTGCAGCTGGAGCTGCAACCAGCAGCTTGGTGCCCATAATCGGGTACAGCGGAGGTTTTCTGGGCGGAGAACAGCCCATATCCCGCTCGCTCTTCGATTTAACGCCTTGCTCATCCACAGAGGGTGTGGGGAGAGGTCATTCACACAACAGACACTGGGCTGAAAACAGGTCTGTGCTTCCTGTTACTGATGAGGTTTTGCCTTGCCTCGAATTTCAACTCGCCTGCCGCCAAGCGAAGCTGGCAGACTGCTTTAAGCGAAGGCATCAGGAACGAAAGGTGCCGGCGTGCCATGCTGCAGGCCCGTAACTGAGCTGGAACATCCGCAAGAGGATAGCGTTTTGTGGCTGTAGCGTACAGACTGCTGTAAAACAGCTGTCTTCACATCTGTCCCTGGCTTTGCCGCCTGCCTCTACGGATGCGCAGGCTCCACCGTGCAAACAACGGCACGTTCACGGCTTGAAATGGGAAGTTCAAGACAGGATAATAATATTAAAAAAAAACCCACCACTTTGCGAAACGTACAGTAAAATATTTGGGGGCAGAGCACCCGTCCTGAGCAGTAACACCCCGTAGATCTCCCAAGGTGACGCGTCCCTGGATGGTCACTCATTCACACGCGCAGTAACACTCCCGCTCTTTCGGGATAAAATTACGGCAGGTTTAAGCTGCAGAAACTGGGAGCTCACAAGAAGATCAGACGCTACACAAAAGACAAGAATGGGCAAGGCCATACCTTCATCCTTTTCCCCATTCAAACATCGGCTGCAGGTAAATATGTAGCTTTTATCGTAGCTAGAACAACATGGATTAAAAAGAGAAGACCAATATGGATTAAAAAGAGAAGACCAATATGGATTAAAAAGAGAAGAACAATATGGATTAAAAAAGAGGAGAAAAATATGGATTAAAAAAGAGGAGAAAAATATGGATTAAAAAGAGAAAATAAACCAAGCAAACCTGAAACAACTCCAGCCAGCTCACAACAAATCTGCAAACGTAGGCATGGAAGGAAGATGACACCCTTGATTTCTCGAGCTGGTAAAATTACAAAAGAATAAACGATGCTTGTAATATACAACAAGTTTTATTCTAAAATCCCTTTTCAATGATTTTGGTTGGGGTTTTTTTTTTCCAAACGCAATGGATTTTTATTTTATTTTAAATAATCTTTTCATGATATCACTATTTCCTGGTCAAAAATGCTTGAGAGGTAGAAAAGCAAGAAAAAGCAGACGGATAAGTGACCGACTACAGCTACGTCCTCCCGTTCAACGGCAGCGGGGACATTTTGTCCGAGCCTCTCAAATCCCTTTCTGTCTTTTAAGATGATCTTGGAGTCCCAGCTCAATTCACTGTCACTGAAAATCATTTTCTGAACTGAAAAGATTTGCCTTTCAGGATTGAAGGTTCAGATGAAGAAGCATATTTAAAAACATTCAACGTCCGTTACGCACTTCTCCACCATCACCTCTTTTGCTGAGGTTTTTTA
>VXBO01007658.1:196454-233940 GCA_013400135.1 Rhinoptilus africanus | reverse complement strand
GGGAGGCCCCGCTGCTGCCTCCGCGGCCTCCCCCGAGGCGAGAGGCGCCGGCGAGGCCCGGGCCTGTCGTCGGAGGGGCTGCGGGGCCCGGCCCGCCGCGGCGGGTGGTGCCCGAGGCCCGGCCCCGCCACTCGTCGTGAGGTCCCCTTCGCTTTTCGCGGCGGCTTGGTGGCGCCTCCCGGTTGTTCCCGCTCGGCCGAGCTTCCCGGGGGTGCCGGTGGGTGCCCTCCCGGACGGCTTTCCGCCCCGGGAGCCGCGTCCTGCGAATAAAGCTGACCGCCGGGAGGGAGACTGGAGCTGAACCCCCGAGTCCGCCTCTAAAGACAACTAAATCGCTTAGAGCACGGCCGACTTCCCGAGGTTTTAATTTGCTGGCCAAAAGGGCAAGTGGCTTTTCAGTTGAAGTTTGCGGCGGGTGGTAATTCCTGCTGTAGCTCCTGCACTCTGAGCGCGCCACCCGCTTGGCGTTGAATCTGCTTCACGGCGGTTCCCTCTCGCTTACGGCGTCGCCTGTCAAACCCCCAAGGAGCGTGTCCATGGAACGTCTCCGGCTTTTAGTTGGTATAAACGAAACCGCTTTTGATTCGGGTGCGCTTTCCAGCTCGATTTCGGGCCGTGTCCGTGGTCCGCAGGGTTGGACACACTCAAATCCTTGGAGGGGGCTCAGTACGCCGTGAGCATTGCGCTGGGAAATTACTGATCGCTCGCTTATCTTTAAAGAAGCCTTTTGGAATAAACCCTTTGGAATAAAAAGCAACCGCAGCATATACATTTTCATTATAGTACGTGCCCTGTGTTTTCCTTTCGGTAGCGCCTGAGATATTTGCTAAAAAACAAACCAGAAGAGGCGGAGTCATGCGAGTTGGCTCTTCCTGACAGCTTTTGGTGCTTGCGCTCATGGTTTATGTTAAACAAAAAAGCACCCCTCTTATGCTTTTGAAAAGGAAAAAAAGGACCTGCTGGGCTTCACCCATCTGCTATTGAAGTAGAGTTTTGAAGTTTTGTTTTTCCATTTTAACAGAATTTAAGATTATACCTAAAAGCGTGTTGTTACAGAGCCTGTCTTGCCGTTACTGGCGTGATTTGACACACCCGCAGTGGTTTGTGTTCGCAGCTTTCGGCTTTGGGTTTTAAGTGCACGCCATCGCTCCTGTCTGTGGGGGAGAGGCTGAACGAATACTGTACAACAGTTTGATTCTCGCGTAGGTGATAGTGGGGCATGAGGAGAAATAGTCCTTGATTATATTCCTCTCATCCAGCGGACGGAATTGTGTTTCTTTGGTGCTCTCAGCCAGGAAAGTATTGCTAAGAGAATACAGCTCCCGTGTATCTTTACCGCTGAAGTGGAGGCATCTCTGAAATTTGCTTTGAGATTTAACAAGTATTTAGTATTTTCTGTTTGCCAGCACGGGCACTGAAAACAGGCATAGGATGGCAGTTTCCTTAGCAGTGATGAATAATCAGTGCGAGCACTTTCTGTGTTGATATCTTCTTAAATATCAAAGGGTTGAGTATCATTTTTCTTCTAGTTTTTCTGAATTAATGACTTTGCATGACTGTACAGTGAGGTTGTAGGGTGGTGTGCGTATTCCAAACTATACCGGTATTGTTTAATTGCTACAGTTAACATTGAGATGCGCTGAAATTGCCAAAGAGCGGTTCGTTTGAAGAACGCCAACTTGATGCTTTTGCATCATTTTTTGATATGGCACTAGTTTTTATTTATCACTTTCTTCATCTTGAGTAAAGTCTTAAAATACAGCTGACTGCCATCTGAGCACGCTTGACATAGTAGGTTGGGTTTTTTTGGAAAACCAGTTCCCTCAGTCAGTTTGGCTTTCTCCGGGGTTTAATGTAATGGTGCGTATCATTTAGGACTGATTTATCTCAGCAGTTTCAAAGTGTGTTCTCTCTTATTAGTCTGTCCAACCTAGAGCTTCTTGAGTCTTGCCCAGAAAATCTGAGAAACGTCCGAATGCGTTTTTGCCCAGTCTGATGTTGTCTGTGATTCTGATGCTGGGGAAAGTGTTTTCTTCATTTTGGTGAATGCAGTGAACCTTACAAGCATTACTGCAGATCCAAAAGCTACTCCCAAACTGCTTCAGCTGCATTTTGCTGCTCTTCTTCCCTACCAGCCTTCCCATATGAAAATAAGCTCTTTGGCAGCCCACCACCCATAGAGACAGATGCTGTAGTAAGTAGACACGTAAAGGGTTTGGTGCAGGAGATGATGCGGGTCCTTCCGTTGGTGGTCTGGTGTTTGAGGAGCAGTTGGGAGGCAGAGGCTGACTCTCTGAGGAAAGGGTTACAAGTGATGCTAACAACTAGCGTTTCATCCTGAGCAGCAAGAATAAGACTGGATTTAGCTGCGCTTCGGAGAGATTTTAATAAATGTTAGCCATTATACAAATCACTGTGCAGACAAGTACTACTTTCTCCCTCTTGGCTTTTTTTTTTCACCCCCTCTTAAGCGAACTGAGCTTCTGGTTTGTTTTTGCCTTTTAGCGTAATCAGTAAAACAGAGTACCTTTTCTTTCATCTCTAAATATCTGTTATAAGTAGGTAAAAAAACTTGAACAGCTGATTTAGTATTCGCCCATTAAAATGTTAAGTCAGGGAGTTTTTTCAGTGTATGCCTACTTGTGTTTTGAAAGTTGTACCAGGAAAAGGTCTGACCTCTAGACAAAAAGAAAAACCATGCTAAAACCCCTCAGATGGCTTCCACTGAGTTTCTTTTGATGGAAGGTACTCTTCCCCTGTGAGACATGTATGTTCATCTCATTTCATAGTGAACTTTTCTTTCTAATTATTAATGCTTTGAGAGAAAAAGCTTGCCGGTCAGCTGTTCCTAGCGCTTCCAATCGAAATGCTTTCCAAAGAATGCTTTAATTTTTCTTTGGCGTTACAGGTGCCAGTGAAAGCGTGGGAAAGCACATGCTGGAAGCGTGCAACAATAACCTGGAGATGGCTGTCACCATGTTTCTGGATGGTGGAGGCATTGCAGAGGAGCCCAGCACCAGTTCTGCAGGGGTGTCTGCAGTTCGACCGCACACTGAGTACGTACCCAATGAACATGTCTGTAATAACAACCAGTCTGTCTCAAGAATTTAATAGTAAAAGGCAGAACAAATAAGACAATTGTCACTTCTAACCTGCTGTCAACTCACTTTAATATGTGCTTCTTTGTGAAGTTGATTGCTCCAGTATAGGTCCAGGTAAATAAGTTCCTATTACATAAGTTGGTGTGTAGGAACAGAAATTAATCTCTCTTGCACATACTTAAGAAGTTTTCTGTAGCTTAAACGTACCATTTTTTGCAACCAGAGCTCAAGAAATTAAAGTGGGGATCCAGTAGATCCAGTAAGAGATTCTTGCTTTTCAGTTGCTCCAGCAATCTTGCTTTGCATTAATTTAGCAATTTGCAAGTTCTCTTGTTTTGTTTGTTTGTTTTATGAATGTAGCGACCATTTGTAAGGGTTTTATTGTGTTGTTTTAAGCGTAACCAGATTTGGCACTGGAAAGGCTAGATTGTGTACACTAGTACGCAGAGGAATAAGTACAAAATCTGCATCACTGTCTTAGACATTAGATGCCAGTAAAAGAAGAGTTGTTCCACTTGAACATGGTGGAGCATCTCTCAGTGCTGCCTGTTAACGCGTCTGCTTGGGATAAATGGAATATTTTGAGTGGAAGGTGATTGGTATAAGTCACATTCACTCAATATCCTAAATTAAACCAAGCCATCTGTATGACAGTCTTCCAGGAAAAAGACAACTAACTTTTAAAGAAAATTCTTGCCACTCATACTTCTGAAGCACTTGTATAAATTTAAACAACGGTTTTAGTACTGACCTTTATAGTTTATATCCAGTGCCTTCCTGCTTGAACCTTTGAGGGGTAATGAAGTTGAAACTCTGTTATCTGTAGGTGTTAGAGTTCGTATTTCTAGTCAACTTCTGGCACATCAGTGACTCAAGATTCAAGTTTTTATTGGAATACTTTCTTTTTTATACTTGACACCCTCCAGGTGCTGGTCAGCTTAGTGTTACTTCTAGGAAGAGAGAACAATAAATATGCAAATGCAAAATGGAGAATAACTAGCTTCACAACAGCAATCAAAGATGTGGAGGTTAATAGCAAGGTTAGTGCATCTTGCTGACATTATGAGTTAACTTTTTTGAAACCTGCGTGGCCAAGAGCCACAAAGTGCACCCTTTACAACTTTGAAGAGTCCGAGGGAAGAGGGTGCTTCAGGAGTAATTCGCAGGCAGGATATAGCAATGGACTTCCTTGGGTGAGTCCGTGCCCTTGTTCGCGTGGATCCGTGGGTCACGTCACCACCCTGAGTAAGTGATACTGTTTCAGAGCCCTCCTGGTTCCCTTTTTTCTCCTGTTCATAATTTCAGATCGTTTAGCGGTCTCTGCAAGTGTAACTGGGCTGTTGATATGTGAGGGAGCCCAGCTATGGAAGCAAAAAATTGCTTCAGAAATTGGGGGAAATGGCCATTTTGACCCTCTTGTTCTCCTTCCTCTGGAAAAGAGAGCGCTGTGAGTTTCAAGTGGAAGCAAAAAGGCTTCCAACAGAAGAAAGCTTATAATAAGGAAGATGGTAATTTTTTTCCCTCTGTGTAGATAATGAGGGGAGGAGGGTGGCAGGTGGATTAATTTGTAGCCTTTGCTAAGTTTTAAGAAAAATTTTCAAGTTTTAAGGCAGGTATTAAAGAAGAAAAAAAAAAAGTTTGAATACTAGATTGACAAAGCCTGGGATCTAGTCACATAGGGATCAGTGTAATCTGTCAAGACTTAGAAAGGTTGTCCATGCCGGATCTTAATGCGGAATATACTAAGTCCTGCTTCAGTGCCATGAGTGGGAACGGATGGTCTCTTGAGGTCCCTGGTGACCACAAGTCTCTTGATTCTGTGCAACGGTACAACACCTTCCTTAGTTGATTCAAGTTGCTGGAGCCTTTGGAGCACAATGGGATGTGGTTTATATACTTGGAATATTATCATCTCTCTGATTTTTTTTTTTCCCTCCCTTCCTCTTTGATAGGGATGAAGTACGAGCTCCAATTCCTCAAAAACAAGAAATTTTAGTAGAGCCTGAGCCCTTGTTTGGAGGTAGGCTTGTGTTCTCATTTTGGGTTTTTTTTTTGTTGTTTTCTTTACTTTGAAATGAGAAAGGTGGCAAAAGAAAAACAGAAATTGCTGAATGTGAAGAAAGCTTTGCATGTATTTTTACTGGTTTTCTCGCTGCTGCAACTCTACTGCCATGTAACGTGATTGCATACGTGGAAATACACCAGTGTTATTGAAAACCGCAAGCGTTAGAGATGCTACATTCCCAATGGTATCAATTTGCTAACTCCAGTTTCATAAGACTTTGTGAGGTAACAGCCAATTAGCTCTGATGAGTGTATGTCTGCGTTCTGGGGTTCAGAACCACGTGATGCTGCTGTGAAAGTGTTCAAGGTGGTGGGATAAAAGCTTGAGCTTTGGCTGATGAGTGAAAATGAAGAGGACGAATGCGTGTTTCTCAGGGAGGTGGTAGATGATAGAAGGGCTGAACTGTGTGGTTACTCATCGCTTTCTCCATTTCTCATTTAGGAATTTAATTTGCTCTTTAAACTGCACCAAGCAGCAGGTTTTCTTGTTCGTTTTCTGAAGCTGTTTGTCAGTTTTGCTTTTGAAACATTTTTTTGCTCTAGGGAAGCATGTGATGGAAAAGCTGTTTTCTTTTGTTTGCTTGTCTAAACCACTGTTTAGTACTCATGTAATACACTGACGTTCTGAATTTCAAAACCTCAGTCTCAAACCATTTTGCCTTAGTGGTTCTTTTATAGCAGCACAGAGGTGGAACTTGTGTAGCAGGACTGGATTTCCTGGTGCATTATCCTCTCCTTTTGTGTAGTGTCCATGCCTGTGTGGACATCTAAGGCTCTCACTTTTTATGCTTGCTTCCTCTAGCCTTGTGGGGCTCTCTGTATGGCTTTTGCCACGTCAAGCGAAGTGAGTGTCTTGCCCTTTTTATCAAGGAAGGCATTCAAGTGCTCATCTTTAAGGTGATCTCGTACCCATAGGAAATGTTTTCTATTGTTTCGTTCCTGTGCTAGAAAGGAGAAGCAGGCCAAGCTTCAGGCTTACCCCTGGAACTGGTTTTCTGTTAATCCTTTTTTTCAGTATCAGAGAGGTCTTTAGCCAGGATGCACAAGCTGAGAGGTGGTTCCAGAGGAAGGTGCCCTGCTGAGGGTTCTCTGAAGATACTGCTTATTCCTCTGGCTTTCTTTGTGGCCCAACAGAGGTTTTGACAAAGGTCTGTAGACTTCTGTGGGTTCAAGAATCTAACAAGTGCAGGAGTAAGATCTACTGACCCAAGTTCTTGCTGCTGTTCTGCCCACCTGTCGCATGCTGATCTCAGACGCACTGGCACTGACTGCCCTACTGAGCGATCTGTGGATCAGCAGTAGCCTCTTGCCACTGTCTCGTCCACCAGTGCTCATATGGTCGCTAATGCCACTTCTGTTTCTAACCTGTAGCAGCCTGACAAGCCAGCTGAAGCTGGAGATACTTCATTTGGTCTTTTCAGCTCAAAACAGGGAAGTTGCCAGTTTCTGGTTTTAACAGTGTCATATTGAGGTGGTTGTATGATCTTGGGTTTTCTTCTAGATGAAGAGGTGACCTCATCCATTTGTGCTGTGCCAGGTACACAGAACCCATCTCGCCCTGCAAAGGATGTCAGTAAAACCTCTGTCTGGACTGCTGCGAACACCTTCACCAGCACTGCCAGGCTGGAGCTAAGCCTGGCTAGGGAAATGCTGCTTTTGCTGAAGTGGTCCCTCAGAGGCTATTCTTAGCTGCAGTTTAAGTTGCTCTGAAGTTGGCGTTAATGGTCTGTACTTGTGCCTGAGCATTTAGAGGTGAAAGAGATGTTACTGGAGTGAGAGAGGGATTATTCACAGGCGTGTTCCTCATTCAGGCTTACTTTCTGTGGTAGTCCTTGGTACTCTGTAGCAGAAGAATGCAAGGAACAAGAACTGTGTACCATTCTTGGCCCTTGGTGCCGCACAAGATGAAAGATGCTGCACGCGCTGTGGGTGCAAAACCACAAAAGTCTCTAAAATCAAAATTTGGAGGTACTTGTTATGTGGCCTGTGTGGACGTCGTGCTTTCTCACCATAAGTGGATTTTCTTATTATAGGTTTATGGTGGGTATACATTGTATTTAGATTACTCTGTTTAATTTGTTTATTATTTATCATGTAACAATTGGGCTTTTAAGGTCCTATCTAAAATTGTTCTGCTTTCAGTTAATAGTAATGCGGATTAATAGTTGGAATAAGTCTTGTCAGGCACCTTGTTTTGCACCTGAAGTACAGCAGTTGTGCTGTACCACAGGACTTCAGTGGCACTTCTAGGTACTATTCCTGTTTTCTGCCTGGGCCACCATCTCTGCCCAGCTGCACATGGTCTGTTCTGAAGGTTTCCTTGCAGATAGTGGCACTGAATCCAGAAGATTCTGGATTCAGAAGAGTTTAGCTGTTGCCAGTCCAGCCAGGAAGCTGAGAGAGGATCTGCATAAGAGAGTAGAAAAGAATAGAAATGCGTTGTGGAAAAATGAAATTTGTTTCCTAAAAAAGAAAATGTTCTCCCATGGGGTTTAATCTTTTGAAGTTTAAGATTGAAGTCTACTTTAATCTTAAATTTAATCTAAAATCTTAAATTTAAGGTTAAAGATTAAAATCTACTTAAAGGTCTTTTGTAAAAATCTCAACGGGAATTGTGATATGTTGGTGCTGTGACAGCACTTCCACTTCTCCCTGGTGGGCCGGGGTGAGCCCATCAGAAAGGACTAACTTTAAACTTTTGTGTATTATTGAGGCGTGTTTTGTTTCTGGTGCAATGGTTGCTGGAGGGAGGATATGTTAGGAAACGGGTCTTACAGATTACCTTTTTCCATCCTCCCCTAGCCCTTCCTTATGACCTTAGTCCCACATCGTTCGTGCTTTGGGTTCCTAATCTATTGTCCCACATGTGATACAAAGTACAAATATGTAATTATCTTGATAGCATACTTTGGAAATAATTATTGAAATACTTTTTTTATTTTTCTAAGCTCCTAAAAGACGTAGACCTGCGCGCTCAATATTTGATGGTTTTCGGGATTTTCAAACAGAAACCAGTAAGTGTTTGAAGATCAGTACGCTAGAGGTTCTATTGTTTTCTAATGCAAGTAAGATTGAGTGATAGTTTCCCTTGTAGGCTATGACAGCTTTCAGTCATTGAATGTTTTTTACATTGCCTGCTGTATAGCAGAAGAGTTTGGGTTTTTTAATGACATTTTTAGGCTGTTCATTTTTGTAGTGTTAGTACTGTTTGCTCACGTCTCCTCCGTGTTTGTGGTACAGTTAAGGTTGTTAGTTTATTGTTCTGGAGTGGCTGAAGGGAAAGTACTGAGCGATGGACATATGGAGCAGGTAGTGAAGATGTTGGTCCACGCATTTTCCTATGCTACATAAGTAAAACCTGTAGACAGTATATTCTGTCTGCTTTCATATGGCAGATATTTCCCTGTTAACTCTAAAAAATAATACTTTTTCTTCTTTAGAGGGAATTGAAAAGTAGGAAAATTCTAACATCCATGCAGAAATTAAGTTCATCCACTGAATTTTTCTTGTCTAGCCGGTGGTCATGCTGGCACTTGAATTAGATTTGAGTAGCCCTAGACTTCTTCCTTGGCCGCACACAAAGTTCTCTTGACTTTAATTGCTGTTTACCACTCTCTGCTCATACATAGAGTCTCAAAACGACAAAGCATTGTCTGTTGTTTAAGCCATTAAGTTTTATAGAATAGGACTCTTTGACAGCAGAACAGCAGATATTTCACAGTGGAGTTAGAGACATTGTGCAGTTATCGCTGATGTTGCTGGGCCTGCTCCACAGGGATGCTTTTTTCCCTTTGGGGATCCAGTGGCTGCTAAAAAATGGCTTGTACACTATGGCCGTTGACAGCTCCTTTCACTACTGGGAAGTTTTTGGTCACGGGATAGCTGTTCCCCATTTCAACTGACTTGGTTCCATAAAATACATTTTATCACTGCATTTTTACGTAAGCAGTTGCTGTGGTTTACCTTTATTGCATATGATCATGTGCACGTAGGAAATACGTTCTGTAGTATTTTGAATGGAATTGATATCACTAAAAGAAACCTGCTTTCGAGCAGGTGCTTGGGGATAAACAAGTCTGAAAACCCGTTCACCTGAAAGAGACAGTGATATCCTGAGTGGGAAGAGTAGGTATTTAATATAAACAGGTAAAGATACTTCTCCATGTAAACTAAGTTTTGGGTTTTTTTTTTCTTTTTCTTTTCAGTGGGATTGCCTTACAGTCAAGAAATAGAAACACTGGAATAGAAATATTCTGAGTAAAAGTTATATGCTACAATCTATCTCAGTTTCCCCTTTTAAAAGCATCACTGAGGACAAGTCACTGCTTTTTTGTGCTCTTTTGTTTCAAATACTGGTGTATGACCTCCTCTGCCGATACACGTTTATTAAGATGTTTTTTAAAAATTATTTGAATGCCCAGTGCTTGAAAACTAGGACAAGCCAGGGTTCTTACCTTACATAGCGGCTAATCTCGTTCAGTGTGGTCTAACCTTGTGACCCTAGTCCCGAAGTTTAGTGTATGAGTATAGTCAAAAATAAATCCCTCTTTTGAGTATTTTGTCTAATTCAGCTTCCTTTCCTCTTGGGGCTGTGCAGTTCGACAGGAACAGGAGCTACGAAATGGAGGGGCGGTAGATAAGAAACTCACTACTCTAGCAGACCTCTTCAGACCTCCCATTGATCTGATGCACAAAGGCAGCTTTGAAACGGTAAGTTTTGAAATTTTGATGCAATTCCTTAGGTGATGACTGCGTACAGCATGGAAGCCTCGTGTTAGGCTGCTGGCACGTGTGGGTCCATTTTTCGGATGATCAGAAGGTTACAAAGGACTGTACAGTGATAAATATTTGATGGACTGCATGTGGGAATGTTGATGACTTACTGAAGGATTTAGCTGAAGACCACATTGTTGATGTTTCAGTGTCTGTGTGGCAAATCACGCTTGGTGAATGACTTTAGTGCACAAAGGAGGCTGGAACGGAAAAATTGTATCCCTTGAAGTACCTCCATATAGTGCGATACAGAAAAAGCTGGAGAATATTGCGTTTGATAGGTGAGCAGGTACTTCCCAAGGGACTTTGCAGCATGGTCTTGCTAAGAAGTTAAAAGTCTTGCTAAGAACTCAGGCGGAGTTACGTTAACACAGCTAAGTGGTTTCTGGTACCTGAGCTAGTAAAAGTATTTGCGTGAGTCTTTGTCATGAAGGCGCATCTTTAACTTTAGTAGAGGTCTTGCTCTTGTGTGAAATCACAGCAGTTGTCTTTTGCATCTGGTAGTGATGGATAAAGAATCCAAGAGATTGTCTGGCGAGGAGACTGTTAGTTTTAAATAATTTCAGGTGTCGCCTTTTCTGTCTGTGTAGGCATGTGTGGATCTAGTCATAAGTTGTTATGATATGGATCGGTGACTTCTAGTGATTAGAGAATATGCAAATGGGTATATATATTTTTATTTTTTGAGCCCATAATTTCTAGATATTCTTCAGAAGTTGCAGTTACCTCTGAACTTCCACCTGGTCATTTTCAAGTAGCTGAAATTGATTATAATTATATGATGATTTCCTGAGAATGCAAACTAATGATCCAATGGTGCAATACAGATGCTGCAAACAGCGCTGGAGACCTGACTCCATGAGCTGAACAAAAATATCATTTATGTTCTTTTCACATTTGCCTCTCCTGCCATGCACAAATACCAGAGCACTGCTGGAGAAGTTTTGGAGAAGTGCTGTGTGCCTTTATTGAGTTTCCAGGTCTCGTCCTGTTGGTTTCTCCTCTCTTTTTATGGCTTCCCAAATTGGCTTCTTGCTAATTCCTGTGTTCTAACAGTGCCCTCCATATATTTAATCTTCTAACAAAATTCCAGGTTTGAAGGGATGCGGTAATTTGGTGCGATGGAAGCGGAGGAGCAGACTGAAGTCGCTGGTGCTGGGGCATCCCTTCCTTGTGATACGTGATTCAGGGTTTACTTCAAACAAAGTTGTGTCAGGTCCTTGGGGCCTGTGGTTCGGAGCTGTTTGTGAACCAAGCGAATATAGGGTTAAAGGCAACAGTGGAGGGAATTCACCTGAAAACCAGCCAGTGCTGCTTTAGGTTGGAACATACATAGTCAAACAGTGCCCCCTGACCTCTGGTGTGGAATTTGAGGTGCGTGCTAGTCTTTCCTCATGCTTGCTGAAAACATATCAAGACTTTAGCAATGTTGATTGTGGCATCCGCCACAGTCAAAAGTAGTTTCAGAGGATGAGATAACTGACTGATAGATTTGGTTGTCCTAAAGTCTCTGCATTCTTATTCAGTCTTCTAAATTAAAAACAAAAATGAAAAAAAAAAATGGGGGGTGGTTTATATATATACATCTTGTCCTGTTCTTTGCAGTAACTCAAATTTAAAGACATGTACACTTTCTGGTATTGGTATTCAGCTTTTTATGTTCTTGTACAGTTTTTTGTCCCATGGGCTACCCTTCATTTGAAACTGGGGGTCCTCAACTCCATTACAATAAGAATCTTCAGCTTCTCAATTTGTTTTACCTTTTATGACTGTAGACTGCTGTACTGCTTCAGCCTGGGACAATGTCGGGCCTCCTGTGAACCCAGTGACAGGAGTCTCCCAAAATCCATCTCTAGCAAGCTGCTGTTGGATTCTTCCTGCTCTGCACGCTTAGATGAACATACATAAACTAGATGATAAATCAGGGATATTTACTACATTCCAAAGTACCAAGGACTAAATACTGTCGTTTTGATGCTCTTGTAGTTTAGTGCCAATCTAATTGAGGTTTTATTATTATTGGTGTGTGGTGTACTCTCACCTCCAGAGGGGTGTGCAAGAACATTCTGCCAGTGTTGTGCTGTGTAAATTTTATTATAGAATCATTTAGGATTTATTACTTTATTCAAACTTAGGAAGAGTGACGGCGTCTGGTTTTACTAAGATTTTCATGGATCTTTGTTGTTCATCTTTTGTTGCTCCTCTCTGGGTGTTCTAAGGTTAATTTTGATAGTAAGTACATTCAGTTATCTTTGGTTTTCCAAAAAAAACCCTCATTTTTCTTCAATTACAAGAAAGCTTTGTTATCAGTAAGGTACAAAAAGTTGCTGTTTCATTTTAACTCAGTAATGTGAGCTTTTAAGAGTAGGTGAGAATTAACTTTCATTGAAGGAAGTTTTCAGGTGTTGAATGGTACTGTTTTTTTTTTTAATCTGTGGAAAAGCAGTGTGCTTCACGTTGCAGAACAACTTGTGATCACTATACTTGTAAAGTTAAGTGTGTGATTAACTTAATTACACCGGAGAAATGTGGTGAAAAAGATTTGGTACAGAAAATCTGTAAAAGACTTCATTTTAATCCTGCAGGCTTTTTGAACGCGATATCTGAGGCACTGGATGTTAGTTACCCAGGGGCTTGTGGGATGGGGCTATATAAACCAGAGGCAAAGGAGTGATGTGCCGGCGACTTGTTAACCTCAGTTGCCTTTTTTTTTTTTTCCTACTAGAAAATTTGAGAGAAGCTTTCAGAGCTTAAATACACAGTGTTGCTGAAAAGTCTGTGTTTGAGGAGTGTTGCATGGTTATATGATTAGGCTGTTAAGAGTCAGTTAAGATTGCACAAGGGATTTTTAACTGTCGGTTCCTGACTGCAATATTGAGCTTTAGTGTGTATTAAGCTTCAGAGTTATCTCCTTGATGTGGAATCTGCTACGAATAAATCACCAGAGTATAATAAATACGAAGCATGTTTGGTGTGTAATTTATTTAAAGAGCAGCCTGGTTTTGTTCTGATGTCAAAGACTACTTTCAAGAATTGCAGAGGCATTCATCTCTTCATGCGTGTGATGTAAGATACGATTTAATTTGTGGGGGGTACACACCAAATTGAGTTTAGTTTACACTTCTTGTTTAGGGAGGGGATAGTTCTGACGTGTGGGATTCGGTGCTTAACACTCATTAGGATTTCAGTACTCCTGTGAAATGACTGTGTGTGATGTGGCAGAGTTTCAAGCCTGTCTGTAGGAAATTTCCTTTACAGCTGATACTGATTTGGGTTTTTTTTCCTTTGAATGTAGCAAGCAACCATAGTTTGGAAGCTAATCTAGTCATTGTACTCAAATGGTGCAATTATCTTCGCATAAGGTGCTTCTAGACTGGCCGTTTTCTTAAGCGTAGCTTGCAGATGCACCTTTGGGAAGGAATGGCTGGTTGATGAAAGGGTGTATGCCCTTGTCCTGCACTGCCCAGGCAAGAAGCCTGTCTGGCCCAGATAGAATAGTTATTGTTAGATAATCTTGTGCTCTGACTTTCTGTCACCTGTTATCTTCCAAACTGAATCATGCTTGATTATCAGATGTCCAGAAGGTCACAAGATGATGGCTCCACTTCCTTGTTTCCTTTTACTGACTTAGAGGAGCAGTGCATTTCAGCAAAGCTGAGCGAGGAAGAACCACCACAAAATTTGTAAACCATATATGGTTCAGAAAAGTCAAATGAGAGGGAAATGTGTTACTGTTAGCAATGCAGGAGCTAGAAGTTAGCCATCATGATCCAGTACGGAGTGTAAAACAAGGCTACTTTCACATGCTGTCTAGCCAGATTGCTGGTTTGTTGCCATCAGCTGTCATAGTGATGAAATATGTGAGTGGGTTTAGAAAAGGGAAAGGTAAACTTAAGGCAGATCCATTTGGTTTTGTTTAGGTTTTGCATCTGGCTGGTCGTATCTGAGATCCACGACCTCTGTCATTGAAAGTTCCTACTCCGCTGATTGATGGAAGCTTGAACAGAGATGCTTGCAGGGAGTTCTCTGCTCACCTTCTCTGCCTGCTCCTTAAGGGCCTGGTGCTGGCCTTTATACCTCGAAGGAGGAGGAGAAATGAGGGACAGCTGATGTTGGAAATAATGGGTCTAAAGCCATCGCACATAGCTTTTGGGATATGCAAGCCAGCTCTTGAGACTTCCCTTGTTCTCTTTGTCACTTACCAAAATGACCCACCAGCATAATCTCCAAACCCAGTGTTTCTTTCCCCCATGCTCTTCTCCTTCCACCTGCCTCCACCCCCTCAGAAAAACCCCAGTAGCTGTGGAAGAGCAGTTGTGTGTGTGTGAGATGGTAGCAATTTAACTGTGTCCTTTTAAATGTTAAATGTGAATGAAGCCTGTTGTTTTTAGAAGGAAGCTAAAACTAGTTTCAAAATCTGTACCTGCTCTACTGGTGAGAACTCATCTTTGCAAATGTTCTGTGTGGAATTCCCTGCTTGCATCCTTTCGAGGACCTTAGCTGGACCGAGGAAAGGTAGAGCCAGGTTGTCATTTTCACTAATACTGAAAAATGTACAAAGTAAGTGTAGCAGAGTGAGACGCACTTTCCAGCTTTCTAGTTATGTATTTTTGAGTTTGTTCTTTTAATCTAATACGGATTACACTAGAACACAGGACTAAGGCGGTCCAATTTACTCAAATAACATAAGGATTTTTGTTTGCTTTAATCTTAGACAGTACCTCTAGGCCTCGTCTTGAACTGATTTCCTAGCATTAGTTCTCAAAAATCCACAGCTTGCTCAAAACAAGTCTTTTAAATAAAAGCATAATGACTGTATTTAAGACCCTTACCAGTTATTTCGGTGTCACGTGCCCCACTTTTCTGTCCTGGTTACCAAATACTGGATTCTGGCACTGTAATGTTAGTGGTAAGTAGTTAGTGTGAGGTCCCTTACGAGAACAGGAGGACTATTCCATTCTTCTACATTTATTTTTAATAAAAATTGTCTCTGCAGGTCACTTGCCCGTGTAGATAAATTTTGTAGACTGAGATTCTTCACTTTGTGAAGCTAAGCGTGTGGGGTTCACATGTCTGTCTATCACGCATTGAATAGGCTGACTATTCAAAAGCACACTGGCTAAAATTCATTTCAAAATTAAAAACTTTGGTTTGGGGAACAAAGTATTGCCCAAAACAGCAAAATATTGCGTAACATCCTAATTCCTTGAATTTGCTGTGAAGCGCGTTACCAGCAGGATGGTAAGCACGCTTATAAATAAATACCTTTTTTCTTTTTTTAAAAGGAAAGGGAGCTCGTATGCTAGTTCCAGTCTTTCCAGGCGGTAAGAGCATTCCTGCTGTTGATATAGCCCTCTTTTTTTCAACAGGTATGACAGTTCAGCGATCAGAATTACATTCTTGATCAAACTCCTACCATTAACTTGCAACCAAGCAATCAGACAATGCCAGCTTTGTGACTCAAACCAGTAAGATTTCTTCCTGCACCTTCCCGTTTTCCTCCCCACTTGCAGTCTGGATAACGAGCATCAGAAAAAAAGGATGCGTAATTCGGCATTTGCACAGTAATAGAGTAACTCAAAACTTGGAGAGAAAAAAGAAAGCACGCAGGTCCTGTTGAATTGATGCAAGTCCTCTGTCAGTTATGCAGTCTACTTAGAAGACGATCCACAGGTTTATCTTTAGAATGAGCAGGTCTTTCCTCTGTTGTCAGATCAGCGTGATTGACTACAGCCTTCCCTGAACAAATACTTCATTCAGCGTCCCCCCTCCCCCCAAATTGCTTTTCCCGCTCTGTGCTTGACTTGTTGAAATCCAGCAGCTCTGTTCATCGATGCGATTCTGTAATTCAACCAGTTTCATTTAAAGTGGGTCTTTCAGCCCTGCCTTCTGTTTTGTGGATGCCTCTTCACTAGCACTGTCCATCTTTCTCACTGTGAAGGGGGTTTGGTGAAAAAATCTGACAGTGTTAGAAGCCATCACTGATCGTTGCTGGCGCTGGTTAAGTCTGGCTCTCCAGTTTCGTCTAATGAAGTTTTTCTCTCTGCTTACAGGCCAAGGAGTGCGGTCAGATGCAGAACAAATGGCTCATGATAAACATTCAGAACGTGCAAGATTTTGCCTGTCAGTGTCTCAACCGCGATGTCTGGAGCAATGAGGCTGTGAAGAACATAATCCGGGAACATTTCATTTTTTGGCAGGTGGGAAATCCGATGGGGCTATGCTGGTAACTTGGTGTCCTGGTAGATGGGGCAGTGAAAACAAGGGACTTCTTTGAATAACCGTTGCAGTTCTTTTGGTGAACTTGCAAACAGATATAGTAGTTCATGGAGATGTAGTTCATGGATACGCATTTGAATGCATAAACCGTCATTCACTTGGGCATTCAAGATGTTACCACGTAGCTTCTAACACACGGACTATCAGAGATGTATTTTCAGCTTGTGAGAGTTACTGAGAACTCATATGTACCGTTTGTAGTGTATACGATAAGACAGAGGAACAACTTTCTACGTTTTCAAGATACAGTTAGTTAGGGTTCCCTCTCCACCCAGTAATTTGCTTCCAATGTGGTGTTTTGTAGGTATACCACGACAGTGAGGAAGGACAGAGGTACATACAGTTTTATAAACTAGCAGACTTCCCTTACGTCTCCATCTTGGATCCCAGGACAGGTAAGATACGTGACAGCGGGTTACCTGCAGTTTATATAGCCGGTGAGAAGGACTGGCAGGGGTGGGCTAGAACACCGTCTTTCACAGGATGAGTTACATTCACCTGAGGAATCTCGGTTATGTTGTTTTGATCTCTGAGAGACCTTGTTGTCCTGAAGAAGTGAAGCAGG
Source organism: Rhinoptilus africanus (assembly GCA_013400135.1). Taxonomy (NCBI): domain Eukaryota; kingdom Metazoa; phylum Chordata; class Aves; order Charadriiformes; family Glareolidae; genus Rhinoptilus; species Rhinoptilus africanus. Next base: position 217,158 of record VXBO01007658.1, on the reverse strand, counting down.
ATGTTTTGGAGGATCTAAGGGGATAAAACTCCCGAGGCTTGCAGAAATTTTGTGTATTCGGTTATCATTCTTGATACAGTTTAGCAAGTACTTTGCTAGGAAAATGAAGGTAGTACCACCTGGTGGTAAAACTCTGAATTAATTTTTAAGTGTCTTTTTAAAAGCTACTTGAAATCATGTGATGAATAAACTGCAATATCTGTAAGCATTACAGGGATCTCTTCTTGCTCTGTGCGCAGTAGTTTTGTGAGGCTCAGAAGTGACATTAAATTGCATCTTAATTTTGAAAGACCATTTTGGCTTTGGGCTTTTTGTTTGAGTTTGGTTTTTGCTTTTAACTGAAGAATCAAACTTCTGCCTTCCCTTCTGGGTCTTTTGAAATTGTTACTTTTTAGTTCGTGTACCAACATTCTTTCTTCTTTTATCATTCTATAGTACCACTATATTAATTGTCTGTTCTCCTGCTTCTCAGAACTGAAGTAACAGCGTCTGTAATCAGAGCTGAGATTTCTTGCTGTATGACTTAAACTACCCAACCCCTTTTTTTTTTAATGTTGAAACTGAAGTTTGAGTACTCTTTGCCAAGGTGTAGAATCAAAGCAGGTGAGAATGTAGAAATACTTCTTCATAAACATAGCAGTTTGGCTTTTTTTCCTTTGGATGCCTAATTCACCCTTCTGCACACGCGTTCCCATGGATAAGAAGAAAAGAATGGAAATAAACAGGGTCTGTATTTGTATGTGTCTGCGACTGAAATCTTTTCAAGGGGGTGAATGGAGGAGGCTTCATAATTAGCAGGGAGTAGCCTGTTGGAAGCTTCAGTTCCACAAATACGGCTTCTTACAGAGTGGATGCACCGCAGTGAATTGGTGTGTTTGACCGCCGAGCTGCAATCTTTTGCTGAAATTATGTTTCATGACATCTTTTGTTCCCTAGGCCAGAAACTAGTGGAGTGGCACCAGCTAGATGTGACTTCTTTCTTAGACCAAGTGACTGGGTTCCTGAGTGAGCATGGGCAGCTAGATGGCCATTCTACTAGTCCTCCCCAAAAATGCTCTCGTTCAGTAAGTATGAGGCTCTTTAGGAGGACTGGGGAAAACTGGAGGAAAACATTAGTGTGTCTTTATCCTGCTGTACTGATTTCCCATTAAGTAGTATAAAGAGAGTTAATGAGTTAGTGCAAGAGCATGCAAAAATACGGTGTGCTGGGGAATGCCTTCTCGCACAATAACTCTTTTGTTACTATTTGTGCAGTTTATGCTTTCAGCGTTTGGTTTGGATTTAGTAGTCACAGAATTGTGCATGCGTGGAAGGAAAATATATCACTCTCTGTGAAACTCCAAGGAGAAGTCATTAAGTAGTCACAGTATGACGAGCTTTCCGTGGTGTTTGTTCCTGACAGTTTTAGAAGCTTCTCTTTGGAAGACTGATGTCCTCTTGTCTTTCAGTATGTATTTAAAAGCAATTTTTATGTATTTGTGTTATTTCTGTATTTGACAGGAGAGTCTCATTGATGCTAGTGAGGACAGCCAGTTGGAAGCTGCCATCAGAGCCTCGTTACAGGAGACGCATTTTGATTCCTCACAGGCCAAGCAGGAGAGTCGGTCAGATGAGGAGTCAGAGTCGGAGCTTTTTTCTGGAAGCGAAGAGTTTATTTCGGTTTGCGGATCTGAGGAGGAGGAGGAATCGGAGAATCCTGCCAAGTTGAGGAAGTCTCCGCACAAGGACTTGGGGTGTAAAAAAGAGGAGAGCCGGAGGCCTCAGCCTGAGCCCCCTGCAAGGACTGAGCCTGGGACAACATCAAATCACCGAGTACTGCCTTGCATTGATGCAGGGATACTGGAGGAGTCAACTGACAAGCCTGAAAGCACGTTTCAGGGCCTAGATGCGAATGGTAAGTTGCCGCTTCTTTTTATAGTGACCTGTGTTTTGGAGTTTTTTCCTAAAAATCTTTATACGCTGACAAGCATGGTTTCATCCATTGTTTTGAAAAGCTAAATCCTTTCTTCTGTCTTACTCCCTCCTTGACACCAGCTGTTTGAGCGGTTCGCCTTGCCAGCAGCACCGCTTTGGCATAGTGATGCCACCGACTGCAGAGCTGTGTCAGTCACTGAGCTCAGGTTTCTTAGTTCGAGACCTTGTCCGTGAATAAAGTACGCGTTGGTGTAATGCGGGAGCATACACCAGGGCTTCTACCAGTATGGTAGAGAGAAGCAGAGAAACCTCAGTCCCACCTTGTGCTCAGTTAGCTTGGCTGCCTCGGTGGCCTGGGCTGCGTTTTAGTAATGCAACTTTGGCCAATACAAACGAGTCCCTGGAGCCTCCGTTCCTCCCTGCAGTGCCTGCGCTGGGGTGCAGCCGAGTGAGGTGGTCTCAAAGGCAGGGGTAGCCTGAAACCATGACTGTTTTCAGTCACTACTATTAATTCCTGAAAGAGTCCTGAGTTTGATGCATGTATTTTAAACACATGTGGTAGAAGTACATCTTCATAGACTGGAACCTTATATTTGTTTCCAGTCCCTGACCCTGCTATGCTGCGCAGTAAAGCCTGCCACCTAAAATCTACAAAAGAGCTCAATTCAGCTGCCCTGTTGTTTGTTAACTTGTAGTAACTTCCTTTATGCTAGGACCAAAGGCACAGCTGATGCTAAGGTATCCAGATGGAAAGAGGGAACAAATTTCACTGCCCGAACAAGCTAAACTTCTGGTGAGTGGAGTTAATCGGAATCCTTGTTTGAGTACAGGAAACTGGAGAATTTCTTTCCCTGTGGTGGCACTATTGAAATCGGATCTAGTGGAAGTGGTATATCCAGGGAGCGCTTGCACTGTCATTCTGTTGCATTTCTTCCCTGTCCTTCCTCTCTTCCATCAGCAGATTCTGCTGCCTCTGCATGTTTCCATCGCTGCTTGGGTTGCATGTGCACTCCAGTGCCTTCCTTCCACCTAAAACTGCTAGTTTCCTTTCTGAAATGACTCTAAATGGCTTTTGCATTAATCATTAAATTACTGTGAAATGCTCTCAGCTCGCTTGTTTATGGTTGGTTGTTTTTTGTGGGTTTTTTTTTTCTAAATGGAAAAGCTCAATCGTTGTCTATGCTCAGACAATGGTAAAATCAAAGGCAAAACTCCCTTCATTCTTGTTCTCCATCTCTTTCACCATACTTCCACACTGCCTTCTGGACACAAACGACAGAGCAGACTTTGGAGGAAGCTCTCCCAAAACAAATTTGTTATAATATTATTTAGTTGTACTTTAGGTGTGAGTATCAACGGTGCTTTGGGCTTGTTTTCCTCGGAGAAGTCGATGTGGATGGCATTTCCATCAAAATTTTGCAGGTGCTTATCTGGAAGCAGCGTGTATTCCTGTTAGCTGTGCGGTTTTATGGCACAGTGGCCAGTTAAGCTCATTTTAGTGAAATTAACCTAAAAGCTCTGTATGGAAGTCTTAGGGAAGGCAAAAGCACGTCTCGTGCAGATGTAGAAGAAAATTGTCACATCTCTTGCAGAANAGTCTTAGGGAAGGCAAAAGCACGCCTCTTCAGAAGGCTCTCGTGTAGATGTAGAAGAAAAGTGTCACATCTCTTACAGACAATGAGACTATAACCTGGTCTGCAGCACTCTGTGAGTGTACAGTGTCTCAAGCTCGTGTTCTCATCCTTAGATGAGAATCCTCATCTTGAGTGGTGAGAATCCTCAGTCTTGGAAATAAGGGACGGGGGGTAAATTGCTTTTGTTGCACTGTCGGTGCTGTCAAAACCAAGCGTAAGCGGGTAGTTTGTAGACTGCCTGCAGTACTGCACGTGGGCTCCTGGGGCTGAAATATAAGGACTGAGGAACGCTGTCAAGAGCATCACTGTTACATGTAGGAATCGGCTTTACTTTTAGACCTTCATTCTTGCTTTCTCCTAGCACTCATTGGTGTATAACCTTCATCCAAGTCCTCTTTTATTGCTTTTTGAAAGCAGTCTTTTATAGTTGCATGTATGGTTAAACATGTAGGGCTTTTGATTACTTAGTTAGTTTATTTAGGTGGTACGTAGGTGTCATACTGATACATTCCTGATAATCCTGACTTCTGGTTTTACTCCTTTTATGGACTGCGGTAGTTAAAGGAAGTTAATCTCAGCATGTGATTTCCTTTACCGCCGCCTGCTCTACAGTCAGCAGAGGAATTTAAGCGAGTCAAGGTTTCTGGGTAAAGTTATCTTTTTGTTCCAGAGCTGAACAGGCACCTTTTGTGCTCACGGCATGTGATCTTTTAAAACCATTTCGGTCAGATCAGGATTGAGTCTCAGGTGTTTCTTTGTGAGCATCATTTCCATGCTGATTTTTTTCAGTCCTTAGTTGCTTCCGTTTTAAAGCTCTCCAGAACTATAAAGAGAAATTGTTTAAGGAGAGGAATTGTTTAAACTTCTAAAGTGCAACTGATGATACAATGTTGCTCTCCCACCACCACTAGCACTTCTTAAAAAACATTATTTTCCCTTTTTTAAGCCATTGCATTGTTATCAATCAAGAGTGGCTTCTTTATACAACGTTATCGCCAGGTTATGCTTATATGTGCAATATTACTATAATCCTTCTTTCCCCTCCAGGCAAAGAAAAAGGGCAACATTGTCTTTTTATAGAAGCAATTGCTCATTGTGTGCAATTAAGTAGCTGACTTCACTCTGTTCGGCAGCTCAGCCCTCCCTCTGCATCGCTGCTGGGTTGCCTGAATAATTTGTGTTGTCTGCGAAGTGTTGTAAGGTGTGCAGGAAAGGCTGACCTCTCAATGGGACTGGGGGGAGATGTGGGCAGTAAACGTAACCGATTTTTTAAATACAGTTGTTTGTGAAGAAATTTTGATTGTCCTTGTTACCTGAAGAGGAAGTCAAGTCCGCTTACTTGCATTCCTCATCAGACATGGGCATTGTAATTTGCAAAGCAAGGTAAAAGAGGAGGTTGGGGCAACAGTCTCCTCGTACTAAAGGTTGATTTGTGTGTGGATTTTGATGAATTTGGAAGAAATATCCATGCTGATACTTCCCTGGTTGTTCTGCAGTCATCAAATCTTGGAAATGTCCAGGCTGAAAAGGATCGCTGGAGGTCATCTGGCCTACCCCTCTGTGGAAAGCAGATGAGGTTATCCAGGGCCCTCTCAAGCTGAATTTAGGGCACTTCCAGCAAAGGGACATTCCAGCACTTCTCTCAGCAACTTACTCCAAAATTTAATTTCTCCCTCAGTAGTTATTTCTCTCCTTCCTTATATTCAGATGAAATTTCCTCTGAAGTGATTGTGTGCATTGTCTTTTGTCACCGTGCATCTTGTGAAAGGAATGCCTTTAGGTTCTCTGCATCAGAACGCTGCGATGATATTCCCACCAAGCCTTTTCCTTTCTAGGCTGTACAGTCCAAGTCCTTCCAGCCTTTCTTAACGTACTGAGGCATGTCCTATGCTTTAGTCATTTTGATGGCCCTCCTCTGGATCCTCTCCAGTTTTTTCATGTCCCTCTTGAATGTGGAGAGACCACAACCGAACACAGTATTCCAAGTGTGGCTCAGCAGAGTGGTGGAATGGTATCCCCTGATCTGCTGACAAAACTCTTCTTGATGCAGCTCAGGTTTGCTGTCGCTGCTACACGGGTGCACTGCAGACACGTGTTGGAACTTTCTTGACGAGTTTTGACAATCTCTCCGTGACATCCTGGGTCTTGGCTCGAGGCAAGCAGCAGGCTTCCCAGGCTCGGAGTTAGTCAGCAGTTAGAATCATAGAATCAGCGAGGTTGGAAGGGACCTTTAAGATCATCAAGTCCAACCATTAACCTGCCCTGACAAAACCCCCTTCTAAACCATGTCCCTCAGTACCTCATCTCCCCTTTTCTGAAACACCTCCAGGGATGGGGAATCCACCTCCTCCCTGGGCAGCCTCTTCCAATGTTTAATAACCCTTTCAGTGAAAAAATGTTTCCTGATTTCCAATCTAAACCTGCCCTGACATAACTTGAACCCGTTTCCTCTTGTCCTATCCCTTGTCACCAAGGGGTTCTTCTCACCAGTTGGGTTCCTCAGTCCCCCACAGGAGCCCCCTCCACCAGCATGCACTGCTTTTCCCTGCTGAGTAGGACCAGCGGGTCCAGTTGTGTCTTCCAGTGCAACTTGGTTGTCCTCTCCATTTATTGCCAAGGCTATAATATTGTTTTTGCAACTGATTTTTTTTTTTTTCCCCTCCCCAAATGATAGGATAGCCGCTGTTTTGCGGCTCCAGGGTGCCTTATCTTGCAAGTTTCTCTTCTCCCTGTGTTTGTGTCATGCTTCTGGTCATCCCATTCTGTCTGCACCGCAAGGCCTCAGTTCTTGCCCTTGCAGTGTTGCTGCCAGCATCCTCTGGCTTTCCCGCTCTGATGCCGCAGAACAAGCTGACTCTTCCCTTGACCTCGTGCTCCATCTGCGTCGATGCCCCTAAAACATTAGGAGGAGGGCTGTGGCCTGTTGTGATCATGTCAGCATCGTATGACTGACAGCTTTCCTACCAGAGCACGACACCAATGTGAGCAGCCACTCAAGTGATCTCCCGAGCCCCTTGCCTGTGAGCTGCAGCAGGAACTGCCGACTGCTTGTTTGCAACCACTTTTCTTCTGTGTGCTGGGTTGCTGCAGTCCCAAAGTGGCAGCTAAGTAGCAAGGGGAAGCTAGTGGAATAGTTGGTAGAAGCAGCTTAATATAGTAGAAGCTTAATACTCTTAGCTTAGCTCGTTACACTTAATTTACTGGCAGAAATTGCCCACCAAAACTATGTGAACAGTATTGTTGGGACCCTCTTATTTTTTCATGCTTTCCATTTTAGTACATAATAATTGTCTTTTTTTCCCCTCTTTAAAAAGCTACGACTCTTCATTCTGCCTGAGTCTTGCTCTGTTGCTGCGTCCGCTACTGTTCCACCAATCTCTGTTTCTCTATCCCTGCCTATTCGTGCTTTACCCTCTCATCTGCTGTGTTTCCTGGTGAACCTGGGAAGTCTCTCTCACGGTAGCACGGACATTAGTTCGTCCTGATGCATCTGCTTGGCGGGTGGTGAGGCTGCTCTCCCTTCATCCCAATGCCCTCTGTATTCTACCCCAATTGCTACTGTAGGCAGAGAAGTCAATGAACTGAACAGAGCTTTAAAAAAACAAAACCACCCCAACACTCCATGCTTCTTGAAGGCAGGAAAAAAAGTTTAATTTTTAGTAAAAATACTGCGTTTATTTTTGTCAGTGCTACCTGACCAAAACGCTTCTTTGGCGGCTTTAGGTTTAATGTAAGGATAATGTCTGATAAACAAGTGAGGAGTCTTCTGTTTTGGGGCACTTAGGATTTTTTTTTTTCTCTCTTTTTCGCAAATCTTGTTTTACTGTGCTTTGAATGCGTGATGGGGAATTCAGCTCATTTGAATTAATATATGTCTTACGTATTGTGCATGTCTTCCTTCCGTTTAAAAGAATCATTAGGTAAGGGATCACTTGGTAATTATTTTTTATGATTATTCATACCATGCGTGGGCCAAGTTAGATATTAAGTAAAAGAGGGTCTATACTATCTGCAAAATTTGAAAATTTTCTTTGTCTATGATTACAAACTTATTTTGGAAGGAAAATGAGATTATTTAATTTTTTTACATCCCTTTGTGTTGTTTTGAATGATATGACAGTTCTTTGCCTTTCTTTCTCTCCAGGCTCTTGTGAAACATGTCCAGTCAAAAGGATACCCCAATGAACGCTTTGAACTTCTCACCAATTTCCCTCGAAGGAAACTCTCCCACCTGGACTATGAGATCACGTTACAGGAGGCAGGCCTGTGTCCTCAAGAGACTGTCTTTGTGCAGGAAAGGAATTAGCACCGTGGCCTGAGTTCTCCCAGCCTTCCTCCCCCTCTCCTCTTTGCCTGGGACACCAACTCATTAAATATGCAGTTGAGGGTCATGGGATTGCAGCGCTGAAATCAGGCAGGCAGCTGGCTGGCCCTTCTCTCTCTTCTTCCCTTCTCCTGCTCTAGTGACCAAATGAGAGTGTTTCAGAGAATTATTTTCTTCCTCAGCTTGCGCCCTACGGAGAGCATTGAGAAGAACATCTTCCCTTTGTTTTCATGGAATAAAGTAGAACGGTGATCTGTGTATCCACTATGCTGGGGCTTGGAATGGCCATAGTACACACACCCTTCTCGCTGCTATTCTTAAATCTGTTTTGTTTAATTTATTTTTGAAAATAGTGTGTGATAAGGCACTGAGTCATCTCTCTGTAAGAAGAGTGTGTAATATTCAGTACAGTCTTTCCTTTGTTTTGATTCTCTACACAAAATGTCTCCATTAACCGTACAGCCTTCTTAAAAGGGTTCACTTATCGTAGAATCACAGAATGGTTCGGGTTGGAAGGGCCCTTAGAGATCATCTATTTCCAACCCCCCTGCCATGAGCAGGGACACCACTCTGCAAAAACTTGGGGTTTGGGAAGGAGTTGGGTTGAGCTGTGGTGAGATACTTTGCCTCCGTCTAATCTAAAGGCTTCTAGATTGCATGCACGTTTTCCTCCTGCTTTAAATGCAGCCAGTGAAGACGGGAAGAAAAACAAACCAACCACCAATAAAACCCCAGCTATACTCTGTATGGGATTGACTGCTTGGCCCAGAGGGAAAGCTTCGTGTCTGCTGTTGGAGCAGATTTGACTCCTCGGTGGGGTTTCCATTTCTTCTCTTCCCACCGTGCCCTGAGCGTCTCCTTTTTACTTTGCTCTCAGGATTTGCCAGAATGATGATAGGAGGTTGCAGGATACTGTAAAGATCTTGGACTCTCCGGAGAACACCTGTTGCAACCTGTTAGTTGGCTCTTTTTCTTTGCCTGGTGTTTTGTTTTGGTTTCCCCAGGAGGCATGAGCTTTGCAGGGGTTTTGGAGCACTGACTGCAGTTGAGCAGGACAGCGAGTCCTAGGCAGGTTTCCTTTCATTAATTAAAAGCGTACACAGCCTTGCCAAACGGCGGGATGGATTAATGCTTTGTAGAGCGCTTCACAGCCTGGTGGCTTCCATGCTCTAGGCCGCTTTTTATTCTATTTTCATATTCATCTGCCATCACTTACCTCTAAATATGGAAAGCTGCTCCTTTACTTAGGCTCTCTTTTCAGCTGTGGAAGGTGGCACCAGAAGTCGCGCAGGCATATCCTGTGCCTATGCTGGGCCGTGCAGAGTGCCCTGTTTTCCCAGCGTCTTCTCTAGACATTAGGCTGTTGATCAGTTGGCCTTAGGGTAGGCATTACAGCGGGGTAAAAGTTGACTAAAACAACCATCCTCAAGGTGGATGTCAAATTTGTGTATTTACAATTAAGAACTCGGTGTAGTGTGCTCTTCAGCAGTGGCGAAAACAGCTTCTGAGACCTACCATAACCGCTGACTCTGCAACTGTCAGGTGATTATACTTGCTAAAGACTTTCTTTAGTGGTCAGAAATTTACTGTAGGCTAAAACTTTTCAAGATGTTTGCCTTTAATTTCATACTAGCCTGCGTACTTTGTGGTCTTTAAACGTAGGAAATGCCAGAAAATGTCTTGCATTGCCCATGATGACGCTAGCTCGCAGCTGTCGTCTTCTCACAACTGAGGTTTTACAGGTAATCGTAGAATTGATTTCCCTTCTACACAGAAACTATTTTGCATTCTACTGCAAGATGCAGTATCAGGAAAGCAAAATCTGGTAGCAGTTTCCCGATCAACAGCTGATGTGACACTGGATGTCATTTTTGGTTTGTAAAGAGGCTCTGTGGTGGAGGCTGCTTTAGAAAGTGAATTGCAAGGCCAGCAAAAGAGTGGGGCATGTTGGTGTTTGGTCTGTGAAGCAGCCGTGGCACCTGTAGACTGAAGGAACCTTTCTGTTTCTAGGATATCCTGATTCTTAACTCAGACTTGGACGTACAAGAGAGTGGGACACAAGGAAACCCTTTCTGTGTAGGTCTGGCGCTTCCCTAGGTAACTCCAGCTGTCTGGTTGAAATAACTCACTCTGACATTTGTTGCCTTGAAACTCATTACCTCTCCTGTGGTTAGCCACAAGAAGATTAAGACGAGCTGCCAACAGGATGCAGTTCCCAACACGTGTGTAGGTAGACAGTCCTTTGCTCTCCCTCGGGCAGGCTGGGATGGGAGCGTGTTGACCTTTCCTGCTCTCCTGCCAGCGTAAGCAGGGAGCCTTTGTGGTTCCTCCGATTCCTCTTGTGCGTGGTGGCAGGTTGGCTGTGTTTGCTGGAGGAGGGCCAGCTCATTTTGGACAGGCTTGGGTTTGTATCCGCACTGGGAACGTTGTTCCACATCAGCTTTTCTAGCAGTTAAACAGCCAAAACTGACTCTGCTAACAGCTGCATCTCCAGTGGGGAAGAGGGGAAACTGCGCTGCAGGCGAGAGCGTGAACTTCTTCCCTCAGTTCTGCTGCTGGAGAGATTGTGCTCTGCGTTGGGCCCGTGCCGTGAACCTTCCTTTCTTACCCTCTCTTTCAGAGCTAAGCCTGTGAGCCGCAGGGCAGCGGGCAGCACCGACAGCTCCTGCCTGTCCTCTTTGCTCAGCTCTAAGGAGAGGAGTAACCTTACATTCGTCATTTTGCTATCAAAACCAGAAGTGGGAGCCCGAGGTTGGCTTTTCGTTGTTTTTGTTATGGCAAGAGGAGCTTGGTCACCTCTCTCACGAGGAGGTAAACATTGCACTTGGGTTGCTGCAGGTTGATTTTTAAACCATCAAGAAACACGCCTCTTGAGCGTGGTAAATGGGTTTGCCTGCTGGTGTAGTCAGACCAGGAGTCCTTACGTTCACTTCACTTTTAATTTCTTGAGATTTTATTTAGAAAAACATTACTATTTTAATAACCTAACAGGGAAAGAAGAATGTGAAACTGAAGATTCACATTGAAAATGGGATTTAAAAATTTTTTTTCCTCCGCCCCACAGTTCCTAGTAGTTTGTTCTGTTCCAAGAAATCATGAGCCTGTTTTTGTTTTGTTTCTCTGGCACAATGTGTTTTTCCTTCCAGTTTTCTTTCGCTTTGGTCTGGGAGCAGGGGGCAGAGGGGAAAAAATGTTTTTAAGAAATACGTGGCCCTGCATGTGGCTCTTCTCTCCCTTTCCCCTCTTTCCTCCTTCTTCCCAACCCAAATAAAACCAGTGCTGCCGCACACATGTCAGTCAGCTGTGCTGTGGTGGCTGAAAGCTGTTCGGAAACAGCACCAACAAGGATTCAGCCTCTTCAGATCTTCATTCGTGTTGAAGCCCTTTGGAGTTATGTGTTTTGCTGGCCTGAGGAACGTTGCTGAAACCATTAACCGCGTTCTGCCGGCGACAGCTCGTAGCAGTGAAGGTGTTAAGCTAGTTGGGCTCTATTTATAATAGTCACGGTTGTTCTAGGTGTTAAATCTGAAGTTCACATTGCTCTTGACAAGGTTGGAAAAAATGCCTTAAATCTCTGATTGCAAGTACGATGTTGAAATATGAAGGACAAAGGAAAAAAATCCTTCAAAGGCTGTGCTTTGCGGCTTCCTATGGGTGTGGCTTGGCCGTAATTTGCTCGTTGTGTTGCAATGACTGCCATGAGTTTGGAGGAGCAGAAGTGCGCGTAGACAGTGGAAGTCTTTCTGGTTAAACAACTAAAGAGAGCTAACATGTGTTTCAAGCTTCTTGGTGCTTGTGGAGATGTTTCCTTTACGTGTGCTCTTCATCTAACAATGCTTCGTTTCAATATTTAATGTCCAACTGCAGCTAATAGTCACAGTCCCACCAATATTCAGAAACAGAAGGCAAAATGAATGCTGGCTTTCCCTACCAGGCCCTGTTGACACATTTACTGTTGGCTTCCCGCTTGCGGTCCTTCAGAGGCCCAGAGAAGGATTTCAGGTCTTCCTGATGGTACGTGCTCCAAGTCAAACCGATTGACCAGCTTCAACCTCACTGCATTCCCTACTGACATAGAAAGGACAGATCAAGGCCATGCCACACGTTTTTGGTCGTATTCACCTTATTTTCATTAGGCTTTGAATTTAGGTCTGTGATTTTTACATCCCTGATGTTCGTGGACTGAAGTACATTGCCCTTCCTCATAAATCAGATAAATAAGATAAATATTAAAGGAATGACAGTGCATGTGCGCAATAGCTGTGTAAAATATAGTTGCCTATAAAAAGGCATCCAAAGGTACCATTGTTCCCAAGTAGATTTGAGCAGCGGTTTTCCATCAACATGCTTTCCAGAGCTCCCTAGGTCTTTTCCCTCACTGTTACAGGGGAATAACACCTCTCCTCTGTAAAGCATGTCCATTTTTCACTGCTGTTTGGGTTTCATATGGTCCACTGCTTTCATAGAGGCGGTTTTAAAAGACTACTGAATTTATATACTCATCTGCACCAGCTTTTACCAGCTTCCACCTCTACTGGTGCTGTGTTTTGTAGCAGTATGCCCATGTCAGTTTGGCAGCTGGTTTTAGTACGTGTTTTAATAGATAAACCTCACTGCTGAAGGGCCTGATTTCTCAAATTTCTGTTCTTGCCAGAGCACCGAGCTTGTTTGCAGGGACTCAAGAGCAACAAGGGCTAAGCTAGAAGCAATTTTCTTTTGGGGGCAAGGCGTCACTTGGGCTGCGTTTTGTCAGATACTCGCTGTGGAGATGCGTAAAATGTGGTGTTTGTGGTTGTTTTTCTGAAGCACGTAGAAACAGGTAACAGCCACCTGTGTGGGAATGTCCATGTCAACGGGAAGACGCGTGTCATTTCAGGAGCTCATCTCTTCATCTTTATCCCTTCTTAGTTTTTAGCAAATGTCACTATTTCTTCTTGTTTAATCCCTTTTTAGTAAAGTTAGTTGAAAAGCAGGTAGTCCCGTGCTCCGAGAGGCGGAGGGGTAGCGGAGATGTGCTTTAGATGGGTGAATTGCAAAATCCCAGTCCCATAAAGACTGGATAAGCCTTGTCTAGCTGTTTTACTAGATTTGATTGCAGCTTCTCCTCTCCCCCACCCTTCCGATGTATTTATTTGGACAGAAATTACTTTCTATAAGAACAGCCGCTGTTCTAGAGGCGAAACAAAACTCATCTTTTGAACCCTACGTTGGCCATCTGCGTTGTTGGAAGTACCCACAGCCGTGTGTTGGTTGATGATCTGCAAAGACAGTCTCGCTCAGGTTTTCCTCTGTGCGAGCCCAAGATCTTACCACGGTTTGATCTGGGGGGCAGGGTTGGGGGACCTGTCCCCGACAGACTCTTGTCTGCCCTCGAACCGATGAGGTTAATGGATACGCTTTCTGTGAGGTTGTACAGCATGACTTTTACTCCGGTGTCCTCTTGTCCGTGAGATGCTGAGTGTCTGTCCACTCCCAATAAATAGAGCCATATGTATATACATATATATAGACACACACACACACGTGTTTTTAACCGGAGAATGCGGCACTTAACATCGGTGCCTCAACTTGCCTCAGTTTTTTCTTCTTTTTTCTTTACATGGGTCTATTATGAGTGATTGCAGAAGTTTGGGATTTGGTCGCTGTCTTTAATTGCTGTGAGTGTCTGCAGTACAGAGAAAAGTCATTTTGTAACTGCTTGTTAAACGGTGCTGAGACTTTAAGGTGTAGAAGGATAGATCGTAAAAGTGCTTGGAGCAGGGCAACGAGGTGCTATTTTATAGGACAGATTTATATGAAGAACGTCTGGGTAAAACGCGACTCGGAGATGTGGTGCCTCGTCAGAGACACCAGACTATAGGGTAGATGATTTTTATAAATGAGGCTGTTTCTTCCAATCGGTGAACTTACGGTGTCAAAATGATGACGTTTTGAAACTGTAAGTTCAGCAGTTAGAGGGAACAGCCTCATTTTTTTTTTTTTTTTCAAAAGTATAAAATTTTGAAAGCCTGTCAGTTTTTACAAGTAGCCACTTTCTTCAATGATGACGACTTCATGTGGGAGGAGGGAGAGGATTCATTTGGAAGATTTCAGCTCACTGTGCTGGGAGGGACCAAACTCAAGGAAACCTCTGATCTATATACACAACTGCTGCATTTTTTTATAAATATATGTAAATGTCCTATTGTAATATTTGATCCTGGAAATAAAACAAACTGTTTTCACTAGCTTTCTTCATCTCTTGGTTTTGGGGGTTGGGTTTTTTGGTTGGTTTAGTTCTAATGAAGGTCTGTCCCTGCGTCATATGGAGAGTTTGAGGTTTTTCCTTGAGGTTATTGAGGTAGAAGGAAACAAAATCAAACCGAATTGCCGATACGTGTCTACCTGGATTTTTAGTAAAGCGGTCAGACTGGGTGGTTTTCGTTTTCCTTTGCCTCCTGGTCTGCGAATCTCGACTTGGCAGAATAGGTCCGGGTGCTTTAGCTTCTGCTGGACCTCTGGAGAGTTTACAATTTCCCTACCCTGGCTGTAGCCACTTTCGTTGGCCTTGAGTCTCTTTACAAAATAAGTAGCAGAAGCTGCAGCTCAGCCGTAAAAGTCTAAATGTTTTTTATTTTCCATTCTAGCTCCAGGTCTGCCCAGCCAGAAGGATAGGGCTTTGCCTGAATTTGAAGCCTGTTTGTGTCTGGTAATAAATACGACAAAGTGACTGTCTTTGGTAGGAAGCATCCCGTTCCAGCTACAAGGAGCTGTTACAGCAAGCTGCTGGCTTACCCCAACATGGCCTCAGCCCGTTCTGCAGCTTTCAAAATCTTGGAGCGCGGCAAACTTCCAGTACCTTGGGTAGGAAAAATACACTTATGTAAAGGAATAAAAAAGAGGCAGGGATAGGATTTTCCATCCTTCCCAGTGGAAGAGCGGAGAAAATGTGGCTTTCTGTTCTGAACTGTTCAATGTCCTCTTGGTACAGGCGTTGTCAAGACAGAGCCTCTCACTTCTGCAATTGTCTTTTGGGCTCCTTGGGATGTTCCTGTAGCGGCCTCATGTGAAACGCCAATGAGTAGAGTCCCTTCTGAACAAGAACTTAGCAGGTACGGCGGGGAAAGGAAAGCTTAAGAGGCTGATCTGGGGTCATCCTCATGTTCCTGACCGTAGGTAGGTCTCTGCTGAAACAGGAATTTCAGCTGCTGCCCCAGTCTTTCTCAAGGGAGGTTGTCCAAGTTCCGTCGTTGACACCCTTCTGGGAAGCACCAACCTCCAGAGGAGGCCAGGAGAAGGCTGTTGCCTTTCCAGGGGTATCCTGGAAGTGATTTTGTCTTTTGTTTTCGGTGTGTACACCTCTCCCTCTCGCTGCGTTAAGAGAAATGGACAGTTCCAGTTTCTGTGATAAAGACTTGCTCGTGTGCCCCTCAAGGCTGGAAAACAGGCTCATCTCTCCGTGCAGCTTAGGAAAATGTTTCCTGTTCCAGCTGAGTTGGAAATATCTTTTCATCACAGTCTGCAGGTCAAGGAACTACAAGATAGACTCGAGGCACCTCTTGGGTTTAATGTATTTCTTTTTCCTTTCTGCAAACTCCTTCCAACTTTTTAACTGTGTTGGTTTAGCTCATCTGAACTATTAAATCGGGTGAAATTCGTAAGGAAGCTACAAGCAAACGCCACGTTGCCGAGCAGCATGGTGGTGGTATTTCGTCAGTCGGAGTTCTAGCCACAAACTCCACATGGGGCTTGTGGAAGGGGATTACTGTTGGCAGCAAACGTGCCCACATCTGAGTTTTGGGACGTGTTAGCTAGTGGCAGAAATAGATTTGCAGATGCTACTCAGAGGAGTGGGAGAGACCACTGAGTCGTGCCGAGCATCCTCCGGAGAGGACTGAGGGTGAACTTTGGTTTCACACAGAACAGTTCCGTCCTGCCCATTCAAACTCAGCTTTGCCTCTTCGATTCTCCTTGAAGCCAAACCGCTCTCGAAACCCGACCTGCTGTGCAATTTCCACAGCCCAGAGGAGTGTGGGGAAGCAAGGAGCAGGAGAGCGTGCTTAAGAGAGTGGACACGGTGGTTATAAAAAGCTCACAGACCTTAAAGTTCAGAAAAAGCCACTGCCGAATGTGACCTGCAAACCATGGACCGGGGAGGCTGAGCCCTCCTAAGTGGGATGGGATAAAGCGACGCAACATGACTAGGATGAAAGCGGACGGCGTCTCTTCAGCTGCGATACGGTGCCAGGGGAGGAATTCAGAGGAGGACCTTGCTGAGCGAGAAAGGCTTTGCCTGGCACCGTGTGTGGCGGTGCCACGGCCGGGTGACTTGGCAGCAAGTTACTTGCCTGTAACGGCCATGCCAATGCTTTCATAATTGAGTTCTTGCGCAAGAAAGGGAGGCACGCAGCCGCTTGCAGTGCTTGGGAAGCATTAAAATGAACCTATTATTAATATTATTATTATTATTGCTATTACAGGCTCAGGCTGGAGTTGGTGTAAGGGGAAGATCGGTGATTCTGGGGAAAAGATTCACCCTGATGCTTCGTGCCGAACGGCGTGGGGTTTGCCGCGGGAGATGATTGACCCCATCATATGCGTGGCAACGTGGGACACTCAGATTGCCGTGACGTAGGAAAGGGCACAAGATGAAGTTGCAACACATTTTCTTCCAGCGGGGTGAAAAACGCTTCCTGTCCTTCTATGTTTAAAAAAAAAAAAAAAAAGGAGGAAGGAAAAATTGGATTATTCTCGGCAGCCTGCTGTCCTGCATGTCCTACATGTCCCGCCTTTGCTGCTGACTGCTTTTGAGAGACTGATTTGTCTTATCTAAGAATAAAACGGGGATTTACGTGCTGGTGCAAACTCTGATTTTCCTTTCAGAGGATGTATCATTATGCAGCCTAATCTCCTCCTCTCAGCTTATTTTTCCTAGAAAAACAGAATTGGCTGATGTAACCCAGCCTCACCCGCTCATCTTGTTCCGTGTGGCGCTCCGGGGGCTCCAGCGCCGCTCTCTGTTTCTTCCGACAGAGCGTGGCACGCTGCACTTAGGGCAGGTTTTAGATTCTCAGCGCTCCCGTGCCGATTGATTTGAAAGCAGGAAAAGCCACTCTGAAACGTGTTGGTCAGTGCTACTCGTGTGCGTTCCCTCGGGCAGAGCAAGTTGGGTTCTAAAGGAAAAGGTAGCGCTTTAGTCGCTTTTTTCCCCCTATATTGGAGCAAGACTGGATCAGCTGCGCTTCCGCTTCGTCTCCTGTGGCTGTTGCGGACGGGGAAGCCCACATCCCAAGCAGCTGATGTGCCTCAGGTCCTTGTGATGAACGCACGAGGAGTCTGAGCTTTCTCCACACTCTTCTTTGAGAAGACTCTTCCTTTTGCCTGCGCAGACCATGAGCGGTTCTGGGTGCTCCTCTGCCAGAAAAAGCACCCGATTTTTGCCAACTTTTGTCCTACAGCTTCCCCGTCTCCTGTTCTTGGACACAGAGGTCGTGTTCTCCCAGTCCTGTTCCTGTCTTTGGGGCTTCTGCCGTCAGACTTTCTCTGTGGGGACAGAAGAGGAGCTTCCTCCTCTTCTGGCACGTTAACTGCCAGCCTTGTGTACCCTGGATAGGACTTGGAAATGCTGTTGGCTGGTAACTTGCAGTAATTAAATAGCCAGAAATAACCTTTCTCACTCCATGTTATCACGGAGGTGATATATATGTCTATATGTGATATATATGTCTATATGTGATATATATGTCTATATGTGGTGGGATATGCTCAACACCCGGAGGAAAAGCTGGGCCATCTGCAAGGAGGCAAAGGGTAGGAGATAGGAACCAGCTGAGACGTGAGAATGTATATTTATTTAGAAGTTTTTATTGAAATATTAGTGTTCCCCTCCCGTGGGTAGAAAGGAGAAGAGGGAAACCTGAACTGTGCAGCATCCACGCACAAAGCTCTTGCACAACGAGGGAAATCAGGTGAAACCCGATGGAAGAGGCCCTTGGTGGCGGACGATAGCGTTTGGAGTGAGCTGCAGGGGACGATGCTCTCCCTGCACAGTCGTTGCAGGTCGTTCCAGGAGAAACAGCGTTTGCTCCGTGGGCAGTGGCCACAGCCAGACGTGGTAGAAGCCTGAAGACCTGAAGCTGTGCGTGTTTTGGTGGACTTGTGGCTTCTGCCAGCGGAAGGGGGCACAATCAAACCCATGGATCAGCCGCAGGGCCGGCAGAGGCTGCCTCGTTCAGGCGGGACAGTCATCCTTCCTTTTGAGCAGCCCGGATGTGTGGAAGAGGAAGGATTATGACTGATGCAGTGGGTGGACCTCGCGGTGGAGGAGTAAGACGCGGGGCACATGCTGGGACATCATAAATAGTCACCCAGGGGTGATGCCTCCGGGAAAGGGCTCATCCAAGAGCGGACGCTGCTGGCTCTACGTGGCACTGCTCCCAGGTAAGCCGGGAAGGCGGGAGGACGGGTTCCCTGGGCTTTGCTTGAATCCCTTTGCTTTTGGCCATGGAGACGTGCTGGCAGGCAGAGAGTCCGTCTTTCCAGTGTCCTAACGGAGCCTGGTCCAGCCGCACTTTGGCTTTCCCTCCCCTGACAGAGGGGTTTGTCTGTCTGTATTGGCTGAGGTAGAAGGAAGCAGCTAATGGAAACCTGCTTCTCGCTCCAGGAGAGCGGTGTGGGGACAGCAAGCCACGGGGAGCTTCCCGGAGGGGGAGGACATCTCCTGCCTTCCCCAGGGCAGAGACGGACGGGAAGGAGAGGCCTTGGGGAGGCTAAGGGCAGACTTGCAGAAGATCGCCAAAGCCTCTGACTGGTGAGAGCAGCCCACGCTGTGAGCTCCAGAGGAGCCAGAGCTATACTGGAAGGTCCTACAAAGTGGGGAGGTGGGATTTGGCACCCCCCTCAGCTCGTGGCTCTGAGGGGACAGCCACACACAATCCCTGGACTGCTGATGGGACCAGGGCGAGAAGCCCTAAATTCTCTATAACCGAGGCAGGGAGGATAGAGAGCAGAGGGGAGGTGGAGCTCCAGGATGAGTGGAGCTGGTGGTCCAACTTGGGCTTCTTGGCTCGCGTCCTCTCCACGCAGCAGCCCTGTTCCCGCGCGTTCAGCCCTCCCTGGCCCCCAGCAGCCTGGGGGGGCCGGTCTCCAGCAGGTCACAGGGATGCGAATCCCTGTTGGGCTGGTGGCCCCTGTCCCCTCGAGCCGTGCGGAGGCTGGAGCCTCTGGTACGAGGGGGCTGAGGCAGCTTTTCCCATGGAAACAACTGCATGGTGCCTCTTTGCTTCCGCAAAGCCAGGGAGCGGAGCGAGCCTGGAATAAAGCGGCCAGCGCGAGAAGCAGCTCGACTGGGGGAGCTTCATGCAAAACAGACTGCAAGCTACTGGGAAAGGGGAAAATACCCCAAAAACACCCTGAAGCAAAAACGAAGGCAGGGTTAGGAGGAAGCCGGGAAGCCGGGACGGCAGCAAACCAAGCTGCTTCCAGTGGTCCCAGGGCAACCGACGGCCATCCCCCTTCTTGCAGAGGCAGAAGAGGGATGGCTAATTTTTGACAAGGTATCATCACCTGGAGACAGGCAGAGACTTCCTAGGTGAACGGGTAACTTCATAAAATACCAGCAGAGCTGGCTGCCTTGCCCACGGATAGGCAATAACCTTTGCTTAATTAACTTTAATTGGTTTCAGAACATTCAGACCCCTGGGAGGGCTAGAGAGCCATGGGGATGGAACTGCTTTTGCGTTTGATTGGAGGCTGCTGGGCTTTCGGGAGTCGTCGTCTGAGGGTTTCTCCCCTTTCGTAGCCCCCTCTGGCTCCTTGTGAGCCAAACGGAGCCCCGGTGGTCGGTCTCCTTCCCGCAGTAGCATTTCGGAGGAGCCGAGGCCGTGGGTCGCGCAGGTTTCAAGGCTCGGTGCGAGACCTGCCATTGTCCTAAATCCCCTTCCCCGTTTGGCAAAGAAATATTAGCAGGTCTGAAGTTGGGCTTCCCCTTCTACGATAAAATAACCTCAAGAAAACCGTCTGGTGGCAGTCGGTCAGTATTAACATCGAATTTATTTTTAATATTTACTTGATTAGATAGCGTGGGGGGGAAAAATAGGATTTCCCCTGGAAATTGCTCTGGAGTAAGGGCGGTGCTGGAGGGGCAGGCTGGGACCCAAAACTGGGAACCAGCAAACTGCCATCCAGCCGCAGCTGCGAGCTGGGCTCGGGGTGGGGGCGTCGTGGGGCCAAAGGCAGCCCCTTCCTCTCCTCCTCTTCCTCCCCGTCCCGTGCAGGGTGGCCATGTGCGTGGGGAAGTGCAGCCGCATCGTGGGTCCCTGCCTGCTGGCGCTGGGCACGCTCTCCATGGCAGCCAACATCCTCCTGCTCTTCCCCGGGGGGGCATCCAAGTACCTGGCGGAGGGGCGCATCAGCAAACACGCCAAGGTCATGCCGGGTGTCTGGGGAGGCGGCGTCACCGTGAGTACCGTGGTTTGCGCCGCGTCCTTCCTCGCCTGTCTGTGGAGCGGGGACGAGGGATGGAGCAGGTGCCTCCCCCCCCAGTCCCCCAGCGGCTTTTCCCTTCCCGCAGGTGCTGCTGGCAGCGGCCCACATCACGGCGCTGGGGTGGCGATGCGCTGGCTGCTCCGACTGCGGCACCCGTTGCAATGTAAGGCAGCGCCGGGACCCCTGTGCCAAAGCAGTCCCAAGCGGAGGGTGATGGGATGCGGCGGGTGGCCCCAGGGTGGGATGTGGCAGGTTACCACCTCTCCCATGGTCCCAGGGTGGAATATGGCACGGAGCCTCCTCTCCCATGGTCCCACGGTGGGACATGGCACGGAGCCTCCTCTCCCACGGCGGGACATGGCACGGA
>VXBO01007658.1:168705-192819 GCA_013400135.1 Rhinoptilus africanus | reverse complement strand
CTGCCGTGACAGCCGTGGGGGGGCTCCACCAGCCGCTGGACCAGCTGCCCCCCGTGGAAAACAGCCCCGTCGTCCGTGCTCAGCGCCTGGACCCTGAAGCCCAAGGGACTGCGGGCATTGCAGTAGAGGACGTTGGAGCCGTCCTCCTCGTCCACCGAGACCAGCTGGCACTCGCCCGTCTGCAGGTTGGGAACGAACTCCCCGAAGCGCCAGCCCCGGCCGTGGTCGTCGCTGTAGAAGGCGAAGGAGTGGGGGGTGGTCTTGCAGAGCTGCCCGAAGCACTCCTTGCAGTCGATGTGGTAGCTGTAGGCGGGCACCAGCAGCCGCCCGGACCGCAGCTGGATGCCGTGCCCGGGACCCAGCGCGAACGTTGCCCAGTCTGGGAAGCAGGGATGGATGGGCTGGGGGTGAACAGCGGTGCCTCCGCCATGCCCAAGAGGGAATGGGNCGCTCCAGCTCAGGCCCTGGTCGGCGCTGGTGACGCAGCAAAGGCGGGTGACGTTTTGGCCGGTGACGATCTGGTAGGCTTCGGGAGTTCTGCCCAAGACGGTGATGAAGAAGAGGAAGAGGGTGCCAGTGAACTCGTCGTAGAGCGGGCAGGGGTTCATCGACCGGTGGTGCTGCAGCCTCGCCGTCTCCAGCACGCGCATGTCCTCCCACTGCCCGCAGAGGATGGAGAGGGGTGAGGAGCATCCCACTCCCCCCCAAGCCACGGAGGGCAACCACCCGGCTGTCTCCATGCCCTCTCCACCCCCAAAAATAAACCCCGGGGGGGGGTGTCCCACCTCCACGTAGCTCCCGTAGAGGCTGCCGCGGCGCAGCACCAGCAGGTTGGCGTGGGCATCGTCGGCGCTCAGCCGCTCCTCGGCGAAAGCCAGCAGCTTGGCGGCGCAGGGCAGGTAGAGCAGGGCGGGCACGCGGTAGGTGACACCGTTGGATTCCTTCTCGAAGAGGACGGTCCGGGCGGGAAAATGCCGGGAGCCCATGGCTTCTGCAGCAGAAAGATGCAGCGCTGCCGCGGCGGGGTGGGGGAAGAACCGGTTGCCGGGCAGGAGCTGGGGTGTCCTGGAAGGGTTTGGGTTTTGGGGAACGCAGCCCGGGAGCACGGGCTGGAGGATAGGTGGCTACAGGCAGCGCTGGAGTGGAGAGGGGATGAAGGTGGGACAAGCCACCGCTGCTCAAAGGCGGGACGGGATTTTTTTTGGGTAACACCAAAGAGGGCGACCCAAAATCAACCTGTGTAAAATTAAATTGATCTTTAAGACACCCTTCAGACCTTAAGAAACCCTTCAAAAAGGGTTTCTGGTAAATCCAGGCCAGTCAGCAAAGGGCAGGGGGAGCCCTGAGGGTCCCTGCGCCCAGCACCCACCGGGCACTGGGAGGTGGGGGGGGCAGAGCCCACCTCCACACAGACGAGACCCCGGGACCAGCCCAGGGGGGCAGGGGGCGTTTTGTCCTGTGGTTCTGGTGCCTCCAGCGCAGCGGTGACATCCAGCTCCTCCTTCCACAGACTCATGGAACTGCCCGGATGGGAGGGATCCCTCAGATCATCTCCTCTATCAACCTAAGACTGACAAAACCCATCACTAAACTATATCTCTAAGCACAACGTCTGCCCATCTTTTAAATACCTCCAGGGATGGTGCCGCAACCACTTCCCTGGACAGCCTGCTCCAACGCTCAATAACCCTTCCAGCGTAAAAAAATTTCCTAATATCCATCCTAAACCTCCCCTGGTGCAACTCGAGGCCGTTTCCTCTTGTCCCATCGCCTGTTCCTTGGGAGAAGAGATCAAACCCCGCCGGCTACCCCCTCCTCTCAGGGATTTGTGGGGAGCGAGGTCTCCCCTTAAGGTTCCCTGGGGCGAGCGGGGGCGTCCCCGGCTGGGCTGTCCCTGGGGAGCAGGGTGTTGGAGAGGCCAAGGACGACGATAACCTGCGTTTTAATTAGGAGCTTTTTGCTGATCGAACACCCCACGGAGAAAGCAAAGGCACTCACCGGGTCGTGCTCAGCCCCGGGGTGGGGGGGTGTGTCCCTGCTGTCCCTCGCCCCACATTCCCGCAGCCACTGGCTTTCCGCAGAGCCCGTCACCTCGCTGCTTCGCCTGCTTCACTGCCACCCCCCCGCCCCGTCGCAGGGTCCCCCCACCGACGGGTCACGGGGCTCCCACGGCGGCTGGGAAAAAGCCCTGAGTCAGCAGCGCCGGGCGGCACAAAGGCAGCGTTACCAGCCCCGGCAGAGCCAGGGGCTCCGCGGATGCCAAGCTGCCGCCTTGGACCCCCGGAGCTGGGGTGCAAAGGGGGTTGGGGGGGTTTGTTGGCACTCCTGCCTCAGTTTCCCTCCTCCCACAGGCTGGGCGAGGGCAGACCTCCCTGCCCGGGTGCTGTAACCCACCTTCACCACGGCCCATCCTGGCCGTGAGCTCCCCGGCACACGGAGCTGCTGCCGTCTGGAGGGTCCCAGCCTTCCCAGGACCCCCCCCCCAAACCCGCACACCGGGGCAGCTGTTAAGAAATCAGGTTTAGGCTCATATTCCACCCCCGGCACCCACTGAGCTAAAGGGGCTTGACAAAATTCCTACGGCAAGTCACGGATCAGAAGGTCCAAGGTGAAAGCCCAGGCTCTGGCTGCAGAACGGGCCGGGAAAGGGCCCCCCCCGGGATTGCCCAGGCTGAACACGTGCGGCCGCCGTCTCCTCTGCCCCGGCTGGTTACCAACGCCTCCTAAGCCTGGTTAATTTTAGCCAGGGTTGCTGGAGCAGAAAACCAGGACGGGGTTGTTAATCTCCGCGTTGTCCATCGCAGGCCGCCGTGCGGGAGGTTAACCCTTGCCTCGGCTGGCTCCCCCGGCGCCGCCGGCTTTAACCACAGCCCAGGAAAATCACAGCTCCCACTGCCCCTCGGACGGCATCTCTCCCGCTTCCTGGGCTGGGATGCTGCCAGGCTGCGTCGTCGCCCCCGCAAAGGCGAAGGCCAAGTGACTCTGGATCCATCACCCCAGTTGCACCATTTGGTCCCCGACCAGCGTGAGCGGGGAGACGTGGACTGCGCCTTGGAATATTCCACCCCTGGAGATGGCAGGTGCGATGGAAACCCGCGCCGGGCAATCATTAACGGCAGTGACCCCAAAGACGCTGGGCTCGGCCCTGCCGTCCTTCCAACCAACCTTCCCAGCGCCGGAGCAGCGGGACGGAGCTGGCAAATGAGCAAAGATGCCCCAGGCAGGTTTAATTACCTCCTCCACTAACAAGGCTGTGCCCTAAACGAGCAGCAGCTCTGCCTCCCTCCGCCCCTCTCCTAATCAGCGTTGAAGAAAGTTTGGCCGAGAGAGGAAGGAGGGGGTGCAACAAAGCCTCTAGTGCTAGAGGGCTTCAGGGGCGCTGAGCCCAAGGACCATCCGCGCCCCCAGAATCCACGGCACCTTCGCCCAAGAGCGAGGGGTGAAACCGCAAAACGGGCCCTCCCAGGGGAGCACCAAGTGGTCCCAAGCGGTGCAGAGGCCCCCCCGACACCTCAACTAACCTCGGTCGCGTTGTCCAACCAAGGCTGGTTGGATTCGATGACCTTTAAAGGTCCCTTCCAACCCGACACGTTCTCCGATTCGATGACACACGAGAGGGACATCTCACGTGGGGGGGGGTAAGGCTGCCAGCCAGCGCAGCCGGCTTGCTTTGGGTACGATGCTTGGGATTCCCACCCAAAAAGCAGCCCTGGCGTCACACACTGCTTAGACACCGTCAAGCGCAGATGCTGCTGGGCGGGAGACCCAACACCTCTCCTCCTCCGAGCGCTCTGCCCCCTCATCACACTCTGCTCCTTGTGTCCCTCCCCCTCCCTTTTTTTTTTTTTCCCCCCCTAAACACCAAAAATCAGGACTTGGTCTAGTGAGCTGTGACCAGCTGGGCCTAAGGACGGCTATTAAATAAAGTGGAATGCAAATGAAATTATCAAGCCCATGATTAATGATTAAGAGGCAGCTGAAAGCCTGCCCAGCACTCAGCGGGCTGTCACCGCCTGGGAGCGGGAAGGAGGGAGCGCGGAGGATCCAGCCAACGCAGAGCCTTTGGCTCCCAAAAAGGGACCCACCACCAGCTCGGTGGCCCCAAACACAGTCTCTCCCCCCAGCCCCTCCTGTGCAAGAGTCCTGTGGGACGGCCACGTGCCGGATGTGGGGTGACACAAAGCGGTGGGAAAGCCCAGTGGGTTGTCACGCGCCCGAGTTGGGAGATGCATCTTCTCTTGGAAACTGGTTCAGGCCAAGGGCAAGCCTAACTGCTTCCTCTTCTTGTGGGGGTGTTGGACTGCATAAAGATAGGACATGTACTGGAGCTCTGGCATAACCATCCTCTGGCAGGTCCTGAGTCTCCTGTTGTCCAAGTCTTGTTTGAGGTTGTACCCAAGGATATTCGCAGCCCCTGACTGGTAAGGCAGGAGAGCTTTGTTGTTGATGTGATCCTTCCCCACTGCCTCCCGGTCCAAGAGACAGATCTCCATGAGCTCCTTCTGTCTCGTCCGCAGGTGATCCACCTCGTTCTCCAGCTCCTCGAGTCCTATGGTCTCCTCGATTCTCCTCCAGAAGCTCCGGTTGAAGTGCAGGTAGAGCTCCCAGTCCAGCGAGCACCATGCTTTGATCCGTTCCTTGCTTTCTGGAGTCAAGGTCTGGATAGTGTCCTGGCTTCTGGAATTGAGTTTAAAGTAAATCACATCATCCAGATCCCAGCACAAAGTGTGCTTCAAGAGGATCATGGACTCATCAAAGTAGTCTGCTATTAAGATCAGGTGGAAGTTCTGTTCAATCTCCTTCAAGACCGTCTGGACGTAGTTTTTGTTGTCCTCTGCGTTGTTATCGTAGCCAAAGTCAAACCACATGATGTTCCGGGCATAGATGTTTTTCCTGTAATCCGCCGGGTGGTAATACTTCATGGGCGACGCCAGGTACTCATTCACATCCTTGGAGAACCTGAAGGCGGGGACAACGTCCTTGTAGTAGACGTAGGAAGACTCCAAGAGCGAAATGGGGTTCCTCAGGATGGAGAAGTAGAAGGTGTCTGCTGCCATCACCTTCTGCACCTATTGGCAGGGAGGAAGAAGAGAGGCTGTTAGTCCGGAGGCGCTCGCTTGTTCAACCGGGTTTCTCCACAGGTGCCAAGGCTCTTTCTTACCTCCGAAGGGTTGAACCGCAGGTGGTTGCACATGATGTTGTAGTTTTGTCCTATGGCTTGAAATTCCTCCACAAATTGGGCCAGGAAGGTCTCTGGGTAGCCCAGGTGGACGAGCTCGTCGGCTGGGAGGGCGACGGTGAGGTTGTACCTCTCTGCGAACCTGAACATGATGTTCAGGATGGTGCTGCTGGCAGTCTTGTGGGTCTTGAGGAACATGACGTTAGTCTTGGCACGGCAAGGCAGCAGCTCCTCCTGGCTCTCCGAGATTCTGCAGGAAGGCAAAAGATGGGGAAAACAGTCTCTCCAGTGCCATACCCCATCTCTGAGACCTGGCAAAGCCAAACCGGAGCGATGTCTCCGAGCAAGGCACCAACTCAACCAAACCCCATCCCTCGGGCGTAGATGCCGGACAGTTTTCTGCTTCTCCAGGTCCTCACTTAACCAAAGGCTTCACCTCGATCCCCGTTTCTTTTTCCGTACGGCTGGATTTTGCCCCAGAGAGATGCACTTTGGCTAATTTGATCCCTTCCCTGCCCAAATATGGATTTAGGACCTATCTATGGGCCGCTGCCCTTCCAGTATTAGCTTAAACCTCACGAGAGTGAAATCAAGTGTCACAGGTCAGCTCCTTGCTGCCCTGGGCAGATGAAGTCATGCAACCTTGCTCCTGCTCCACTTACACATAATTTTTGTTCTTCGCGTGGAAGAATCCCGACAGGAAGACGAATCCCAGGCAAACACTGAAAATTATGAGGCATTTGATATTCCTGGAAAGAAAGAAGAGTTTCAGTGGATTTTTACACGACAGTCCTTCCCAGAGCACGAACCACCAAACTTTGCATATCGTCCCTGGGAATTTTTATCAGTGGGAGCACAATTTTGCGGCTCCGTGGTGCCAGCCACCTTTGGCTCCCCTAGCTGGGTCAGGCATTTGAGGTTGGACAGGGAGAAACTGCACTTTCACTACCACTCTCCTAATTTTGGCCTGTAGCAAGACGCAGCCTGGCTCAGACAGAGCCTGTCAAGCTCTTCCGACCGCCTCCCGCTCCGCTGCCTTTTATTTCGCTTTTCTTTCAGGTTTCTGGGGGTGTAAAGCTTATTCGCTGCTCGCAGTTCTAGTTCATTCACTAGAAAATGAGCCCTTTGTAGGGGTATAAGGAGTTCCTCGGTAAGAAATCTGAGCAGCTCCTGCAACCACATCAATCGCATGGCCGCGGAAGACAGAGATCTTAAAGAACACTAAACTGCGTTTCTTTTTTCATTATAACATTTTTTCAATACAGAAAACCGATTAATAACCCAATAGCATCCATAACGGGACTAATTACGCCCTTCTTTCAAACATGAGGATTGCTTCCCCACCGCGACATCTCCTCCTCCCAGCCCAGCCCTCGTGCTCAGATCTCCTCACCTTGGCCAGGCTAAACTTCCTGAGCTCAGAGGCAGCTTTTGGGACCATGGAATCACAGAATCCTCTAGGCTGGAAGGGACCTTTGAGATCAAGCCCTGTAGAATCCTCTAGGCTGGAAAGGACCTTTGAGATCATCGAGCCCCACGAAATCATCCAGGCTGGAAAGGACCCTTAAGATCATCGAGCCCAACCATTACCCTTTCACTGCCAAAGCCACCACTAAACCATGTCCCTCAGCACCACGCACCTCCTCCACTCGTGCTTCGCCTGGATAATGATGAGGGGTGGGTCTTCTAAGCACCAACTAGGCAATCAACGTTTATCATCACCAGCGCTTTCTAGCTGGGACACGGACAGGATCTTTTGAAAGTTTGACACCCACCAAAAAGGAGCTTTTCATCACCAAGCTTGATCTGACTTCTCCGATCTTAAAAGCTTTTCTAACTCCGTGCGAATTCCGAGTTTTCCGCCGCCGTTTCCAAAATGCAGCAGATCTGGCTTGGGCTTGGAAGCTGTTTTGAGACAATACAGTCCCACCCCATCCCAGCATGGGATGATCACACGTGTGGTTCCCACTCTCCCAAGCGAGCATGGAAGGCTCCGAACCTGCCCAGTCTGAGGGCTGAGGGGGGCGTGTGGCTTGCTGCAGGCTGCATCTGGTGGTCCTTTCCACCGTCCTTCTGGCCACGGGGTCCTCACACCTGGTCCTGCTGCACAGGGCAGTGGCTTTCAGAGCCTCCAGCTTGTACCACGTCAAAGACACCGAATCCCTCCTTCCAGTTGGCCTTACGAGAGTGCAACCACCAGCTTTACCTGGCATTGTCTGCAGCTTCCCACTGACTGACAAACCGAGCTGGGGCAGCCCGGATCCAGCCATGGAAAAGTGGTGAGAGGATGGGAGCAAAATCCAACGGAACACGAAGACCTGCCCACAAAAACGAAGCCGTCGCGGGGAGCCACGAACCGACCGCAAACACAGCGGGAGCGTGGAGACGGGTGGCAAAGTTACACCAGGGTGGCACTGCAGAAAACCGTTTGGCTTTGCTCGCCGCACAAACCTGCCCCAAACCACTTCTGCTTCAAAAGCTTTGCTTGGCACGACGCCGCTTTCCTCGTCCAACAGTACCCCAGCCAAAGCGGGAAATCCTCAGGAAGGGCAAAACAGCCCTTCCCAAAGCTAGGGAAGACCTCAGCCACAGCGGGTACCAACCTCTGATACGAATTTGCAGCGGAGCATCTGCATGAAGAGTTTCAAAACATGGCTCCAGGCAGCCTGTCATCAGTGTTCCTTAATTCTTTGGTCCCGGGCCTGTTCGGGGGGTGGGGGTGAGACAATCAAGATTCCTTGGGGCTCTCTATTTATGTAAGTAGAGATGAAACAGGAGAAGAAATGCCGAGGGACCCACAGGCAGCGAGCAGGCTCACCTCCGACAAATGCAGCC
This sequence comes from Rhinoptilus africanus, assembly GCA_013400135.1. Taxonomy (NCBI): domain Eukaryota; kingdom Metazoa; phylum Chordata; class Aves; order Charadriiformes; family Glareolidae; genus Rhinoptilus; species Rhinoptilus africanus. The sequence goes on along the minus strand of VXBO01007658.1, from coordinate 184,805 downwards.
CCTGCCTATTTCCTTGGTCTCACATTGGAGAATTTTGTGGAGGATTGTCTCCCGGGAGAGGGACCCTGCTCTGGAGCAGGGGAGGAGCATGAGGAGTCCTCTCGTGAGGAGGAAGGAGCTGCAGAGAACGTGTGATGAACTGACCACAACCCCCATTCCCCGTCCCCCTGCAGCGCTCCGGGAGGAGGAGGGAGAGGATTCGGCAGTGAAGTTAAACCTGGGAAGAAGGGAGGGGTGGGGGGAAGGTGTTTTAAGATTTAGTTTTCATTTGATTGGTAATAAATTACACTGATTTCCCCAAGTTGAGGCTATTTGCCCATGACGGTAATGGGCGAGTCACCTCTCCTTGTCTTTATCTTGACCCACCAGCCTTTCCTTGTATTTTCTCTCCCCGTCCAGCTGAGGAGGGGAGCGAGAGCGGCTTCGCTGGGCACCCGACGTCCAGCCAGGGTCAACCCACCACAGCCCAGCACCAAACACCACCGCCAAGTTCAAGGGAGAAAGCCACAATTTGAACATCACAGAAAATTAACTAAGCACACAAGACACGCAACCAGCCCGGGAGCCCTTTGAGGGAACGCTTGGGAGCCGATCCCTAAGACACAAAATTCTTCCAAGAAGCTAAAAAACTCGTGAAACCGTCAGCAGGGCTGGCGCCGGAGGTTCGACTCGCCTTTCCGACCCGTGCTCTGCCACGTCCCAGCCGAGAAGAAAACACGGAAAACTACCCCTCAGGTCGCACTTGGAGGTGCCGCTGCAGGATGTTTTAGGGCTTGGGACAACCTTTGTGTTGCCTTGGCTTAAGCTGAAAATAAAGAGACCCGTGCGCTGACCTGGCGAGGTGCTTTCAAATCAAAAGACCAGGAATACAGGAAAGAAATGCTCACGGCGAAATTAATCTCTACCCTGGAGCAAGCTGTAATTAACTCTAGAGGTTATTAACAACTTACAGGGATTACCCGAATCAGACCTTTCTATAATTCCGCACCCACAGCCTTCGCCTCCCTCCCCCTTTACCTGGACATGCTCCCAGGACTTTTCACGCTGCCTCACTGCTGCCAGTTGGCGACTATCTCCTTTGCAAATCGACTCCAATACTCCTTTCCTCTCCGGCCTCCTCCGGCTCTTAGCGGGCTCTTCTCTATTTCCAGCATCCCGTCGCTGCTATAAACGCCTGGGACAGGTGATCACAAAGGGAGTGGCCAGGTGTTCCCGGGAGCCGGTGGGAATTAGTAAGCCATGAAAAGCGCTGATAGGGCATGACATGAACGCAGGCCAAAGAGCTGCCTCGGGAGATGGGGTTTACAACAGTTTTCCAGGACGTAAGGATTTAGCGGGGATCCACCTTCTCTTCTGGCAGCAGGAGGGAGGCACGGAGGGTTCCCGGCAGGATCCAGGCTGGAGGAAGGCATCATTGTCACCTTTGTCACCCTGCACATGGTCACATCGTTTCTTCGTTGCCCCGTCCCTGCCTGCCGCCGTGGTCGGTGCCTGCCGTGCCTTTCTTCCACCTCTTGCTCCGTGGTTTAGGACAATTCTCTGCCAGACACACTTGGGAACAAGAAATTAGGGACAACAGCAAAACAGGAACGGTGTTCACTTGTTGCGAATCGCCCTTAAACATTTAGGCTTGAAATTGAAAACGCAGTTATTGTAGCAGGAGGTTAAGAGCTCAGAGACTCAGAGCTTTGGGAGAGGCTGCTCCTGCCCCTGAACAGATGTTATTTTAAGGTTTGTCTACAAAGTGACCTTCTGGCGTTCCCATCAATGATGAGAACTTGAATTACACCGGGATTTGGGCTTCCACCGAGGCTCCTGCACACCAGCACTTCACAAACTGGGTTGGACGGGTCCAAATTGCCTGGGGAGAGCAGGATTTGTCCTGCAGGTCTGGAGGTGGGGGGCTCCCCCTGCTCCCCAGGCCAGGGATGAAGTTGACGGTCTCCTCATTTGGGCAACAAAAAGCTTACTCCCGTCTCCCGGCCTGGGACAGGGGATTAAGCTGTTAATTTTGGTCTTTTATGGCCATACCCCTTCCCATGCACCTCCTGACGTGGTCCCCTTCCCTCCTCACCCACGGCGCCACTTTTCTAAACCTTCTATGCTGATGGCCCAACCTGCCACACCAAGAGCCAAGTCCTCAGCATTTTGGTAGCCTTCACCTACGTCGCTAAGCCTCCAGAGTGCCCAAATACACAGCATTTCTTTTCAAATCACAGCTTTCTCGGGCCAGCCCCAACTCCGGTGCTTATCAAGATTCAGAGATCAGTAAGGTACAGGGTTGCTCTCCTCGAGTTTCTTGGTAGAACGTGAGCCAATGTGCTGTTTTACGAAGAATTTCTAGGCTTACTCTTGGCACGGTGTCAGTCGCTGCTGGCAGGTGGGTCACGTTTGACAGATTTCTTCCTCCTGTTACATTATACACGTCAGCCGCGCGATTTCTTGCTCAGAAGCTGGCAGAGCCCACAAATCACAAAAGAGCACCTTTTAAGCTTTTACAATGGATTCATTGCTCTCTCCTGGGGTGTTGTACACCAATCGTCAGGTTGGGTTACGCAGAAAAATATGGTGCCAAGCAGAAATACCTGCCTTCACGTGGGGCTGGGCTGCTCTGAGACTGGAAGGAATGAAGGTCAGGCAGCTGACGCAGAATTAGTTAGCCGGGCAAGACGCCGAATTAATAGCTGCACAGTAACTCCGCTTCGTGAGCCCGCTTGCTTAGGGGAGAGTGCTGTACGTCAGCCCCCACGGGCAGCTCAACCCCACGCGGCCGCTTGCTCACGCCCCCGCAGTAAAGCAAAAGCTTTACTTACAGCCCGGGTAAAGCAAAAGCTGCGCGCGCGAGCAAAGGGAAAGGGATTAATTCGCTACATCCCACCGCGGGCAGGCGTGCAGCCATCCCCAGGAAAGAGGGTTCCATCACATGTAACGGTGACTTGGGGAAGACAGATGCGGTAACTCGCACCACCCCCCTTCCTCCTCTTTCTCACAGCTTTTATTGCTGAGCGCAGCGTCACACGGCGTGGGACATCCCTAACTCAGCTGGGGTCAGTTGTCCCAGTTGCGTGCCCTCCCAGCTTCTTGCACACCCCCAGCCTGCTCGCCGGTGGGGCGGTGGGAGAAGCAGAAGTGACGACCTTGATGCTGTGCGAGCACGGCTCGGCAACAGCTACAACATCCCTGTGCTATCAGCGCTGCTCACGGATCCAAAACACAGCGCCATACCAGCTACTCCGAAGAAATTAACTCTGTCCCACCCAAAACCAGGAGAGAGAGCCACGTGCTTCCTCACTGTGCCAGAAGACCACTGCTTCAAAGTGCTGAACTCCACATCGTTCTCATATTTCAGCCTGTCCCAGAAGAAAAGCAGTATTTTGGATAAGAAATTCCTACAATAATGATTATAAAAATATCCCCCCACGCCCCCCTAATACGTACCCACCCTGTCTCTCCCTTCTATATCCAACAGTGAACCAACATTTGAAAGCATCGCTGAGAACGTGGAAGAGAAGAATAATACCAGCATTTAAGGTCTAGGAAAGATACTGAAAAATAACCCTATGATAACTCCTCCCTTCCATTCCCTCAGGATAATTGCTCTATTGTTTAGCTGAAACGGTAAACTTACATTGAGCTTAAGGATCTTCATTTGTAAAGAGGATGGCTAAATGTAGCCGTGCCAGAATTTCCCTGGCCACAGCACTAGGTCATCCACCAGCCCCGATTCCCTCCCTAGCACTCACTCCATATGTAGCTGGAAAAAAAAAAGCAGTATGGAAAGTTCTGCTTCCCAGAAAGAACCATTCACGTGTAAAGCCTGTATTTTAAACAATTATGGTCAGTGGTTCTGGGGGCGTGGGGGGAAGAGAAAGAATAGCGTAGGGAAAAGGCAGAGAATATAAACAGCCCCATCCGGAAAGAACGTGCTGCATCAGCTTGACTTGGCAAAAAGCAAATCCTCTATATTTCTTCTCTGACAACATCACGGACTTTCCATATTTTTTGCATCACCTGATGCACAAGCAGCGCAGGCTGACTGCCTTTCACGTTCGGTCTTCTCTTCAGCTACGATGGCATCGTTCACTCTGCTCAACCCCAGAAGACGATCAGCTCCTCTCTGATCCTGAGGAGCAAAGGGAGAGGTGGGGAGTGCACTGACAGCAGAGGGAAGAAGAGACCAAAATGCAGGCCTAGAGACCGGCACCGCAGGTTGCTAACACACGGAGGTATTTCTGTTAAAAGCATCAGCGCAGCCAAGTTGAGAGTTGTGACCTTAGAACTGTATCGTGAAGGGTGCTGCGACACAGTGTTGAGCATAAGCCATCATCCCTGATGTAGAGGTGCTGTTCTGAATAAAACCAGAAGAAAAAAAAAAGACTCTATAGGATAATTTTCTTCCAAGAAAAAGGCTCTGGATGGAACATCTCTCTCACTGCACTATTTCCCTGAGAAGTAGCTAATGGAGAATATAGCTAGCGGGTAAGACAACCACCTTTCCTCATCTCACGGAGTCCGGTGATGCCTCCCAAACCAGTAGACCTGAGTAAAAACCATTGATCGCCACCCTCCAAGCACAGCCTGTGAGCCAGAGCACCCAGCCGGTCTGCCTCTTACCAGCTGCTCCAGGAGGAGGCTGAGGGAAACAGCATTGAACACTTTGCTGACATCAGGCGAACAACATCCACTGCTCTCCCCATGTTGACAGAAAACGTGATTTTGTTGTAAAAGGCAGTCAAATTAGCCACACGATTTACCTTGGGCACACCCCCGTCGTCTTTTACCAATCGCATGCTTCATTTGGATACAACACAGCCTGGGTGAAGACAGTGACACATACAGATGTGACGAGCAAATACTCAGCGGACCAGAAGATGATTCATTAGCAGATGGCTTGGTCTGCCCTCTGCTAACAGAAGGGTGACAATGTGGTTTCATACAACAAACTGCAAATGACAATCTCGCCTGTCATCCTGAAACAGACAGACGGTAGCAAAAAAAACCCCCATCAAACTCAACAAAAAACCCCATCTTAGAATAGAATAGTCCAGTTGGAAGGGACCTACAACGATCAGCTAGTCCAACTGCCTGAGCACCTCAGGGCTGATCAAAAGTTAAAGGATACTATTAAGGGCATTATCCAAATGCCTCTTAATCACTGACAGGCTTGAGGCATCGACTACCTCTCTCGGAAGCCTCTTCCAGTGTCTGACCACCCTCTTGGTAAAGAAATGCTTCCTAATGTCCAGCCTAAACCTCCCCGGCACAGCTCTGAACCACTCCCACGCATCCCGTCACTGGATCCCAGGGAGAAGAGCTCAGCACCTCCCTCTCCACGTTCCTCTCCTCAGGAAGCTGTAGAGAGCAGTAAGATTGCCCCTCAGCCTCCTTTTCTCCAAACTAGACAAACCCAAAGTCCTCAGCCCCTCCTCACAGGACTGCCCTCCAGCCCTTCACCAGCTTGGTTGCCCTCCTCTGGATGTGTTCAAGGACCTTCACATCCTTCTTAAACGGTGGGGCCCAGAGCTGCACACAGCGCTCAAGGTGAGGCCGCCCCAACACGGGGTACAGCGGCATCATCCCCTCTCTTGACCGACTGGTCGCGCTGTGCTTGGCGCGCCCCAGGATGCGGTTTGCCCCTCTTGGCTACCAGGGCACACTGCTGGCTTCTGCAGAGCCTGCTGCCAACCAGCACCCCAGGGCCCCCTCCGCAGGGCTGCTCTCCAGCCGCTCCGCTCCCAGTTTATACTTGTGCCCAGTGTTATTCTGTCCCAGGTGCAGAATCCGACACTTGGGACTTGTTTTCATGCCACTGGTGGTTGCCCAATGCTCCGATCTATCCAGATTCCCCCTGCTAGGCCTCTTGTCCCTCAAGACAGTCAACAGCACTTCCCAGTTGGGTATGGTGAGCAAAATTGCTAATGGTGCATTCAACTGCTGCATCCAGGTCACTGACAAAACTATTGAATGGCACTGGCCCTCGGGCTGAGCCCTGAGGAGCACCGCTGGTGACCCCTCACCAGCCAGATGTAGCCCCATTCACTGCAACCCCTTGAGCCCTGCCATCCAGCCAGTTCTTCACCCGGCGTACCGTGGACCTGCTCATCTCACAGTTGGAGTTGGCCAGCAGGATGCTGCGAGGGACAGTAGCAAAAGCCTTACTAAAATCTTTACTGAAAAATACTCAAACTGAAGCAACAGAGACAGTGCCTGGGATTTCTGGGTGATCAAGCAAGATCCCGAGTCAAAAGGATCGTTCCATCATAGTCAGTGGCTCCTAAGAGGCATAAAAGACCCATCCAAACAAGCGTCCCTGGTCAGACCACATGGACACGCAGTACAGGTGACACAAGCTTGAGAGGGTGGACAAAAGTGACAGGAGAATGCACATGAGTAAAATCAGTCTACTCTAAAAATAAGATCACACTCCCCTTCCATTAGGTCTTGCGCTGACTTCTAATACATTCCTACACTATCATGTTCTTTCTCTCGTCCTCCTGCTTGAGTAAGCCTAGTTTTTTAATGCATTTTTCATAAATCGGGGATCCCCCCGAATGCCCAACAGGCTGATTTTATTTTCCTACTTCTATTTTCCCTCTTATTTTGACAGATATTCCAAGCTGCTTCTGAGTTAACAGCTGTCTGTACCGTCCCGCGGCCTCACCAACTCAAGCAGGGCACTGGATGCAGGCACCAGTCTGCCCACTGGGCAGGCAGCCTCAGAACCACCTCCACCAGGATACAGGGGGCACCTTGGGAAAATAAATTAGTATTTGCATGTACAGAAATCTCGTTTGCCTTAATGCACCACGCGCACAGCGCAGAGAAAACTGGGCAATTTTAACATCGCTGTCATTATCTCCACTCGGGCTAATCTAGTTTGCTGGTTGCGATGGATACAGTTTTTATGGAAATCGTTAGGATAATGGCTCTTATCCTCTGCAAGAGCAAAACAGGAAGACAAGGAAGACTGGAAGACAAGGAAGTGGGAAATAACTGCCAGACAGATGTCCTGAGATCCCCTCCCTCAGGCTGGCTGCTGTTATCTCCCCTCCAGTCGCTACTACGCAGAAGTAGTATCCAGGACTGCAAAGCTGTACATGGGACAGCACTGGTGCCTACTGGGGACAGCTTGCAGGTGGCATCACTAAAAAAGGCCATAACCTGACGCTGTTTTGGGCTTTCGGACAAGCATATTAGACCCAAACAAGTGAGGAAGAGCAACATTTTCACTTGGACATGGTGGTATAGCACCCACCGGTTCTTCTCCCGCACCTCTGAGGCTTCACTTGCACACCCCAAGTGAGAAAATGCCTCCTCTGGCTGGTGTCGCTTCACTAATAAATGAGAGCAAACCAAAGGGAAAGAAAGCTGGAAAATCCACACACAGTGTCTGCACACTTGGTTTTATAGGAAATAGGAAACCCCCATGGTCAAACCCAGTAATGTGCTCTTCTTCAGGAAGAGCAGGCACCATGTTCCTTCACTTGTTCCGCCACACGAAAAAAATAAACCAAGGAGCATTCCTTGTGCTTGCTTGATCCACCAGTTTGTTTATGGCTAAAGTGCAGTTACCGAGCTAGAGATGCCATCCTGCTGTGATGGTATCTGCTCACTTCTGAGTGCCCGTTGCTCTCAGGAACCGGAGGGCAGCATTTTGTACGGATTGAGGATCCCTTTAGGGTCTAACATGGCTTTGAAACGCTGCATGAGACAGACTGCCTCCCGGGGTTTGCTGTACTGAATGAACTGCTTTTTCTTGAAGCCCAGTCCGTGCTCCGCGCTGATGCTGCCATTGTATCTTGCGGTCCACTCATACACAAACGGCTCGATGGCATCCAGCAGGGAATGGCTATAGGAGTCCGCCGTGATGTTCAAGTGCAAGTTTCCATCACCTAGAAGAAAACATTGCAAAGGTGAGTCTGCGGGAAAAGCTCAGTGGCGCTACAATAAAGACTTATTACTGTGTCCTCCACACACTCAAAGGTGCCTTTGTTGGTCTCCAAACTGCAAAAAAGAACATGTTCACTGTCCTCCTACAAACATCAAACCTCTCTATGCACAAATAATTCAAATAGGATCTTTGTTCTTCCATGCTTTCCGTCCAATATTTGAAGAAGAGTTCTGAGTTAAGCTACTTCCAAAATCCCACTCTTGTGATTTTAAAATTCAAACAACTGTGCTGCATTAATTGTCCCACTACTGAGACGGCCTGGCAAAGACTTCTCCAATGCTATTTCATAATGATAATTCGATTTTAATACGGCCCTTCATCACTTTCTCTCTCCCTATTATGTTTGTGCAATGTTCTAAATGAACTTTGGCACTGTGTCAACAGAAACAAAGCAAGCAGAACATTTCTTCCTTTCGCCACTTGTGTGTGATGGTATTTGATTAAGCACACAGTTGCCGGGTCTTCGGAAAACAGAGCACATAAACACAAATTACTCATTCTCGCTCCGGAACCTTTTCCTGCATCCCAGCAACCTCTCACAACACACAGCTTAATCCTCAATAGCAAGCGCTAACAGAGGCAGCCTTTGTTATGCAGACTTGTCTCTCCATGTCTTTCAAATCAACAAGCTGAAGTGTCTTCTGTTCCTTTTTTAAATTATTTTTAAACACAACAGCTCTGGTAAGCTACCAATTTACCTGCGTGTAAAATCAAATTAGTTTCAAAGCATTCTGACAAATGTACTGGCTTTTCTGTGCATCTTTATCACTCTCTTTTGGAGGGTTCATGGCTCAGACACAATTGATTTCCAATACGATCAATCACTTCGGACCAGAGCGTTTATTTACCAAGTGTTTCTAAGTACGTTAGTCAAATCAATGGTCCAATTAAACAACTTACTTAGAAAGTAGAGAGCAAGAAGATCATAGAATCAGAGAATCGGTGAGGTTGGAAGGTGCCCTTAAGATCATCAAGTTCAACCATTAACCTACCCTGACAAAAACCCCTTCTAAACCATGTCCCTCAGTACCACATCTACCCTTTTCTGAAACACCTCCAGGGATGGGGAATCCACCCCCTCCCTGGGCAGCCTCTTCCAATGGTTAATAACCCTTTCAGTGAAAAAATGTTTCCTGATACAAATGATGAGTTCAGTGGCTGTCTGGCTAGTAACATGCCATTGATATATGCAATACAGCCTGAAAGCAATGAAATTCGGACACAAAGAACCTTATGCATTCTCCTCTTCTGACAGCTCTCAGCTATTTAGTCTATGCCTCTCGCTAGCCTAAAACCAACCTTTAAAAATACCAGGAAGTTGTACAGCAAAACCCAGCACACAAAAGAGCAATCGCCTCCTTTCCCAGCATCTACACCTACCCAAGTGGCCATAGCCCACCACGTTTTTGGCACTCTGGCCCAGCCGAGCCCTGGTGTCAGTCACAAGATCATACAGCTTTCCCACAGGCAGAGAGATGTCGTATTTGTAGACGTAGCCATCGTGTGTGAGGGCCTCTGTGATCCTCTCTCGCAGGCTCCACAGCGTCTAAGGAATCAAAGACATTCAAATAAACCAAGCGCCTCTTGGGTTCCATGCTTTGTTGCACAGAGGGAGAAAGAGCCTTGATTCTTTGTATATAACATTAACTCCTGATTTCCCCTGATATCCCTTCCCTCTTGGAAGCTAGTTATAACGCTTTCAGCATCACACAGTGAAGCGATACACCAACTCTTCAAGCTTGACAGTGCCCCAAATGGAGAGAACACAGGCATGGGCATTCTCTCCAAACCTGTTTCGGGCTTCCCAAGAAGTGGGGATGTGCCTCCTCCAGTTTAGTACTGCAAGGCTCCGTTTGGGAACTGGGGCTGGAAGAAACACGGGTCAGTGGAAGAGACTCATGTTCACTGGGCAGACACAAACCGCTTCTCACTGACACACTGTGTCTGTCTTGTTCCGCAAGACCACAGTCTCTGGCTCTAACACACCATCACGCCAGCCTACAGGACTGTGCTCGCTCCTGGCCTTGCTGACAACTGAGCTTCTGGTTTCGACAGTTTTCAGGCAGTTTGGGTCCTACCCTAGCAACTACCAAAAGATGGAATTCATTATTCTGATCTTTTTACAAGAGAAAACATCCACTGAAACCCCAAATACTCAGGCTTTCTGGGAAGAATCAGCAGTGGTAAGTATTCTCTCTTAGCGTTTTTGCTCAATATGCCAAATAAGCTACCAGATCACCCAGGGATGTTTATGCCAAAGATCAGTCTGACCATTTCCCTATTGAAAATACAAATCCAAGTAGAGAATCACGTCAAAGAGATTTTCACAAGAGGAAACGCATGACTTGCCTTTATTTTCTTATCATCCGTCGCTACAGTTCCATCAGTGACCAAACCAGAAGTCATGGCCTGTTCTAGGAAGTTGTTCAACTTTTCTTCATCATGGGTCGAGCTGGAGCCCGAAGTTTCAATTAAAACATAAAAAGGGCTGCCTGAAAGTGAGGGAAAAAATAATAAGTAGATGCTCTGGAGTAAAGGCACAGGAATTTAGTGCAATTTCTCCTCTCAGTCTTCTCTCCTCCAGGCCAAACAGATCCAGGTCTCTCAGACCTTTCCTCATAAGAGAGATGCTCCAGTCCCCGATCATCTTTGTATCTTCCGCTGGACTCTCTCCACTAGTTCCTGGTCCTTCTTGAACCAGGAAGCCCAGAACTGGACACAGCACTCCAGCTGTGGCCTCACCAGGGCAGAGTAGAGGGGGAGGATGACCTCACTTGACCTGCTGGCCACCCCTTTTTTAATGCGCCCCAGGAGACACTGGCCACCTTGGCCACAAGGGTACATTCTGGCTCCTGGGCAACTTGTCCACCAGGACTCCTAGGTCTCCCTCTGCCCAGACGTCTAACAGCAGGTCAGCCCCTAACCCGTACCGGTGCATGGGGTTACTCAGCCTCAAGTCCAGGACCCTACGCTCGCCCTTGTTGAACTTCATTAGTTCCTCTCCGCCCAACTCTCCAGCCTGTCCAGGTGGCACAGCCTTCTGTGGCTGGTGGCACAGCCTTCTGAACGGTGGCACAGCCTTCTGGTGGGTCAGCCACCCCTCCCAGCTTTGTGTCACCAGCAAACATGCTGAGGGTGCACTCTGTTAATTAATATATAGGACAAGACTGGACCCGGAACTGCCCCCCGGGGAACATCGCTAGTTACAGGCCTCCGAGTGGACTCTGCGTGGCTGATGACAACCCTCTGAGCTCTGCCATTCAGCCAGTTCTCCATCCACCTCACTGTCCACTCATCCAACCCGCACTGCCTGAGCTTGCCTATGAGGATGTTATGGGAGACTGTCAAAAGCCTTGCTGAAGTCAAGACAGACAACATCCACTGCTATTCCTCATCCACCCAGCCAGTCATTCCACCATAGAAGGCTATCGGATTGGTCAAGCGTGATTACCCCTTGGTGAATGACACGCTTACTGACACATGTATCTATACAGATACATAGAGTTATAGACAAAACTAGGCTAAAACTCCTCAAGTAGCACAAATGACACTGGTACCTGCCACTGGGCTGGACAGCTTGAGATGTTTCTCAACCAGTTCCATGCACTTCTCATCCATGAACTCATAGGCAGACAGGATCTCTCCCAGCATGGCTCTGCAGGTTGTAAACGTTTCCAGAACCTTAGCGAAACTCTGACACCCTTCAGATGGAACACAGAGAGGAATCAGGAACAAAACCTACCCCCTAGAAACCTTGTAAAAAGTTTTAAAGAGTCTATGAGGCTTCAAGTTATCTCTCCCATCTCCAGAAAATGTAAACTGTTACCCTGTGTGGGTTTATATCAGCAGTTCTTGTAATGGTTTGAGCTGGGGAAGGTTTCAGAGCAGAACAGCAGGAGGATACGGCAATTAGTCTTTGCTGTGGCAAGGACCTCTTGAACACTCGAAGACCAAAATGTCTATCCCACTCTCAGCGCTCAGCACAGCCAAGAAGGCAACCCAAGAGAAATTTAAAGGCCACTGTGAGAGTCCAGGCAAATTCTGGGCTGAACCACGCATACTCCACTGTCAGCACTTGGAGTCTACTCTTCCCTCCTAACAGTTCAGGCCTCTGTTCTCAAGGCCACATCTGATAGAAGCAAGCGGTTTGAGAAGTCCCTGCTCGCCTTGGAGGGAGGAAAAAAACAGCCTCAGTGAAGGCTCCCCACAAGCAACTCTACTAAAAAGCAGACTCGGAAACAGCTTTCAAGCAGCTGTGCCTGGCCAGGTACCCTACTGATCCAGACTCCCACCTGTAGACTTGATTTCCCAGCCTTGCCTGGTCACTACAGGCTCATGCAGTGACCACCGGATTGGCTCTGCCTGCTGTCACCAGACTTGCCCTCCTCAACTTGCTCGGGTACTGTCAGATCAGGCCCTTGTCAGTGGGGGCACTGCCCTGCCTGCCTCTTCATCCTGCTACTCCTATTCCTTTCCCAGCCTCTGAGTTCAGGTGTGAAATTATTAACTCCTACCTAGGAATGCCAGATTCACAGCCTTAGGTTTCTGAGGACACAGTATGGAGACAGCAGTGATTACTCCCAAGGTCCCTTCGGATCCGATGAAAAGCTGCTTCAAGTCATAGCCAGTGTTATCTTTGCGTAGAGATGCCAAGCAGTCCAGAGCTGAGCCATCAGCCAGCACCTGTGGGAATACAGAGACCTGGTCAAAGCACCCACATAGAAATCTGCTGTCATAAGCTTGTCTACTACCAATCTGACAAAAAGCTGCCACTAGCCTGGAGTAGTGGATACCAGGTGCAGCCCGTTCCCACAGTTCCTCCATTCCCAGCTCTTCCTTCCCTCTGAATCCTACCTGAGCCTTCCCTCAAACTTTTCTGCTTTTTTTTGTTTTATGGTGCTGTTTGCACGTGTTCCAGTAGGACAAGTAATAATGGAAGATGGAGTTCACTCCACTTTTCTTAGCGGTGGTGAACAAGATCAGATGCTCTTTGCGGCCCCAGCTCCCATTATTCAATAGAAACAAGGAAACTATTTGAAACAGTGGACGTAGCTAACCAGAATGAAGTAAGCTCTTCACCACTTGAGCCTTAAATCAAGGCTGAATGTCTCTAAGACATGCTATTAAAGGCTGTTTAGATGCTAGAGACAAAAGCTCTCCTTTCTGGGCCTACACAATAAAACCAAACCAGGCTTTTGTTACCTACCCTATTTATTTCCTGTTAGCTCTCTGCTCCCAAGCCCTGAAATCTTTTAGAAACAGCCTCTACACGCAGAGGCACATGCCTGTAGGGCAGAAGCAGGCTGAGGAACAGGAAAGATTCTAGGAGAAAGCCAGCAGCCAAATTAAAAGCTGAGTGAGCAGCCATGAGAAGAGAGTGCTGTACGATGGATTCAGCAGAGCGCTCCAGAGACCCACTGCTCCACAGAGGAATCAACCTCATGCAGGTAACTTGGGATCACCAAATCTCTCTCAACCTTCTTTTCACTTCTCTAGATTAGAAAACCACCTAATATCACTTCCGTCAGCAAGGACAGAGGTAGAAGCTGGAAATTAGAGTAGCAATAACAGATGCTACATGCTTGTTGCCCCTTCTCAGAAGAGCCATAGAAGGAAAAGTGGAAGCCTGGAGAGACATTAGTATGCATAATGGATAGATAAGGGCTAGAACAGCAGGAATGGTAAGAAGTACAGCGGTAGATACAGAAGGGAACTGCCAGGTACTCGCCTTACCACTTCCAGTCCCAGCACTGTCCCTCGGAGAGAGCCGTATCTCAAGAGCCGTAAGCCTCCAGCATTTGTGGCCACATTACCGCCGATGTGACAGCTACCTTTCGCTCCCAAGTCAAGTGGCATGATAAACCCCTGCTCCTCCAAGTACTCGTTGAGTTTCTCTAAGATGCAGCCAGCTTGGCACACAAGGATTCCTGAAACATAAATGTCCTGCTACAAGCTGATGCCCAAGAAAAAGGTGCCTCCTCAAGAGGCAGGGTAAGTATAAGCAGATGCAACCACCTCTTCCTCCACAGCTTTCTGGGATTAAATTTAAATACACAAGCAGTCTGCGCATGCTACAGGGCATTGCTCTGCCCCTCCTCAAGCTGAGGGGAGCTTTACCATTGCCTTAACATCTGGGCATCCACAGCTCTGGACAAGTAAAACAGCAACATGAAGTGTTATCTCTGCCTGTCATTCTCCCTGTCTCTGTTCTAAGAACTGAAATACTCAAACCAGCCTAATTCCTAACTCTCCAAATCCAAACAACCTCTAAGTTTTCCCCATCCCTCCCTTCCCTCTACTGGTGTTGTTCTCAGGTGCCTTCTTCAACGCTGTAATTCTGCTCCACCTGCTAAGTTTCTCATTCAATTTATGAACAGGTGATAAGACGTTTGTGTTTCTCTTATCTCTTTCTTCTTCCTTCTGCCACCACATGTACTTTTACATCTGCTGCTGTTATAACCTAAGGATTACATCAGCAGCAGGAACCCAAACGAAACACACCACTGATGCCCCTTATGATGCCGCTGGTCTGAGCCTTGCTGATCCCACAGTTACTGCCTCCCAGGGAAATGGCTGGTTTAGGGCCTGGGGCTCACTTTTGTGCCTTAAATCTCTACGATATTTACCAGACACCTTGTCAAAGCTGATGATCCGGTTCATGAGAGCAGTGGAGAGAATGATCTCGTCAAAGACAGGAACGCTGCCTCCAACAAGGCCTGTGTTACCCCCCTGGGGGTTCACTGCCAGGTTCCTCTCATGGCAGTACCTGGAAGAAAAAAAGGTTTCTGATGTCTTATGCATTTTAAGGGAATAATCCAGCCTCTCAGAAGAGTTTCACCTCCACATGAAAGTCTACTGTTGCAAGAGTGTTCAACAATCCTTAAAATTACGGAGTGTTTAGCCTAAAGATGGAAGTACCTTTCTGCCTTGAAAAATGTCAGCTTTCTACATGAAAACATTCCTAATTAGGATCTTGTAGGTTTTTTTAGATAAGCAACACTGCCCACCCAACAATACACGCATACCTCCAGACTAGCAATGGCATGCAGTGTCTCCCGTTCCGGGAGCAGCTGGAACAAAAGCTACACCAGGAAACATAGGCAGTCCAAGGGCTGTGGGAGAAGGAGCAGAAGGAAGAGCCGAAGTCACCAGAGCTCAACCACAAGACACACAGACAAGAAGAAAACTGCTTCAGCAATTCCAATGCTTGAGCAAGCGGTGCCTGAACACCTAGACGTTCCCTCCATCTGCTGGACGCTGCCAGAATAAACCCGAGTTTCCTCACCACAAAGCCCAGCAGAAAAGGTGCGTGTTACCTGAGAACTCGAGACACCTCTGCTGTCGTCTGTGGCTTCAACATCAGCTTGCTACAGCCTGCAATGAAAGCAAGGGTCTCTCAAGGCAAGTTGCGGGCTCCACAGAGGTCAGAAAGAAAAAGGCGGTAAAGCACCATGTCCAAAACACCACCACTGCCTCCACTCTGAGGCAGAGGCACTTTAACCGCTTTTAAACCAAACATTTTTAATAGCGGGCTTTCCCTTAACGCACTGTACAAGCTTTGCCTGTATGTGTAGACTTGGTTGCCCATGGGGGCAATGCAAAATGTTTTATATTCTCATTAAATCTTTTGACAAACAGAAAAAAATCACACCCCTTGTTTTCGGAGGTTCAGCCAAAACTTCAGGTACTGTTAACTGAAAAAAAACTGTTTCAGGAAAAAAATCAGTAAGTTAACAGGGATGTCGTGGTTTGGGACAGACTGGCCCCCGAGATTAGATTTATTTTTTTAATGAAAGCTTGAAGGAGTACCAGCAATCAGGTAACTCTCAAATGAATATTTGCTATGAGGAAAACTTATTTTGCCTGGTCTGTAAAGACGTGGTCTGCTAGAAACAGAGAGGAGATTTTCTTTGGCAGCCTTTTCATTCGGGTGCCTTAATGGAAGCAGAGCGGAGGCTTTACCAAAACTGAAAAATAAACCAAACTCACTCACCTCGGACTGATTTAAGCCAGTCCACATTAAACGGTTTCAATTCCTCCGGATTTGTGACGACTCTACCTGGCATTACGCCCTCAAAGAAAGCCACATCTCCGTCAGACAGATGGGAGAAGGGCAGGCGCTGCACGCTGTAACGCTCGCCAGTCAGCA
>VXBO01007658.1:126869-157341 GCA_013400135.1 Rhinoptilus africanus | reverse complement strand
CCGCGGCCGGGGGGCCCCCGGGGGTGCGGGGGACCAGTAGTAGGGCTGTGGTGGCACGTGCGGTCCCTGACCCTCTCCCACCCGGGACAGGCTGACCCTCACCCTCCGGCGGAGCGACCTCCTCCCACCCGAGACAGACAGAACCCCTCCCCTAGGCAGACCGACCTTCTTCCGGTACAGAGAGATGGACAGATCTCCTTCCCCCGGGACAGACAGACACCCCTAACCCAACCTCTTCCCACCCGGGACGGACAGACAGACCCCCTCCCCCGGACAGATTGACCTTCCCCCTCCCTGGGGACAGAGAGCTGGCTCCCCTCCCCGGGACAGATAGATGGATCCCCTCCCCGGACAGACCAACCTCCTCCCACCCGTGGCAGACCCACAGACCCCAGACAGACCGATGTCCCCCCTCCGGGAGCGGGAGGATGGCTGGCCTTTCGACGGGAGCGGCTCAGGGCAGCGTTTGCTCCCCCCTGGTCTTTCTTACAGAGAGAACAACGGAGATCGGGCGGCTGATCAGCTCCTACCTGCTGAAGGAGAAGAACCTGGAGGACCACACCATTCACCTGCTCTTCTCCGCCAATCGCTGGGAACACGTGTAACGATCATCTTCGTTAAGTTGTAAAAGGAAAACGGGTGGTGTTGCACCCTCCCTGGGGTTTTAGCTTGCAGTGGGTACAGTAGGTACGAGAGTACGATCCTGTTTAGCAAGGGGAATATGGTTTTAAGCAATGTCTCCAGGACTCTTACAGCTTTGGATTTAATCTTGGATCAAATCCCGCAGTCTTGGGGTTTTTTCAAAATCGTTAGGTACGGTATTTCCAATCCCTGCGCTGTACTGGATTCAAGAACTAGGGAGCTGAGACTGTCCCTGCCTAGACTGTGAATTTTCTGTCCTGAATGAAGAGACCTTGCTTTGCAAGGAAGCCTGTGAGAGTGACGGAGGGGTTAAGGAATGGTGTCCAAACTCCCCCTCTATCTGAGGGCTTCATTCAGCCATAAGTGTCTGTCCTTGCTTTTGGCCCAGCTGAGCCCTCACCTGTGGAGTTGGGGAAATCAGTGTCAGCTGTTGTTTTTAACCTGGAAATCTATATTGCAAAATGTTTTTTGTTTTTTGTTAAAAAAGCATTGCTGATTCTGCTGTAGTGGTGGTGCCAAGCAAACTGTGAAAGCGGAAGGCAGATGAGTAAGCTGTAATAAGAAATGTCAATGCCATGAATAAAGGACGCTTTTCTCTTTCTGAGGCAGGGTGGATCACAAATCTACTGCGCCATGTAAAAAGGGAAGAGGACTAAGCTGTTCGTGGCTGGATGTAATTCAGTTGCGATCTTGCCTGTAAGCTGCGGAGCTGCCTGGAGCAGTGCCCGGTACTGGGACACCCTGAAATTGGGTGTCTTGAAAGGGTACTTGCTTAATGTCCGTTAGAGGCCAGAATACAAACAGCTATTTATCCGTGATCCGCGCTCCTAATGATCACTGAGAAGTCCTTTTTGAGATGTCTTTTAGATGAACTCCTTTAATTTGTGTCACTATAAAGGAGTGTAACTCTATTAATTAGGTTTTTTTTTTCTCCCACGTGGTTTTCAGACCGTTGATGAAAGAGAAACTACATCAAGGGATCACGCTAGTGGTTGACAGATACGCCTTTTCTGGAGTGGCCTTCACAAGTGCCAAAGAGGTGAGTGAGACCTACGGCAGCCCCTGCTCTCTCTGTATTTGGAGAAACGGCTCCGGTTAGAAGCCTGATGCGGATATTGGTGTGCATAGCCCAGGCTTCTCCTCTGGGGAAATGAGGATTGAAATGAGGGGGGTGTAAGTTCCAGCCCAGGTATCGCCCGGGTCTGTTTGCCTTCCCCAGAAAGAGCAGAGAAAATAATTGGGTTAATTTTTGTAAATCTGGACAGGCTCCTTGCTGCCTGGAAGCTGGCCCGTGTGACTCTGGTGAATGATTATGTCACTTTGAGATTCTCCACGCTTGCTCTGGTTGCTGGCCCATAAATTTGCAATGAATAACAGAACCACGTGCGATGGCAGGGATCTGTGGAAGTGGTGAAGCTTAACCTCCTGCTCAAGAGTAGGTCTAANAAAAGGGTAGATGTGGTACTGAGGGACAGGGTTTAGAAGGGGTTTTTGTCAGGGGGGGTTAATGGTTGGACTTGATGATCTTAAAGGTCCCTTGATTCTAATGTCAAGCAGGCTGCTTGGGGTTGCATCCAGCCAAGGTCTGGATATATCCAGGGATGTAGAACCACAGCCTTTCTGGGCTCTTCTTTCAGTGTTTGCTTACCCTCGTGGTAAAAATTGTTTTCTTCATTTAGCCTGAGTTGTTTACATTCCCACCGGTGTCTTTTGGCCTGTCTCTGCCTTCAAGACAAGTCAGCTCTGTTAACCCCCTCCTGTGTCTGTCCTGGTTTAACCCCAGCTGGCAACTAAGCAGGGCGCAGCTGCTCGCTCACTCCCCCTGCAGCAGGGTGGGGGAAGAATCGGAAGAGTAAAAGTGAGAAAACTCGTGGATTGACATCAAGACAGTTTAATAAGTAAAGCAAAATCAGGAATTCACCCAGGGCTTCCCATCAGCAGCAGGTGCTCAGCCGTCTCCAGGAAAGCAGGGCTCCATCACGTGTAACGGTTACTTGGGAAGACAAAAAAAGCCATCACTCCAAATGTCCCCACCTTCCTCCTTCTTCCCCCAGCCTTATGTAGTGAGTGTGATGTCGCATGGCATGGAATATCCCTTTAGTCAGTTGGGGTCAGCTGTCCCTGCCGTGTCCCCTCCCAGCTTCTCGTGTACCCCCAGCCTGCTCGCTGGTGGGGCGGTGTGAGGAGTAGAAAAGGCCTTGACTCTTGTGTGAGCACCGCTCAGCAATAATGCAAACAGCTCGGTGACATCAACGCTGCTCTCAGCACAGATCCAAAACACAACCACGTCCTAGCTGCTGTGAAGAAAATTACCTCTATTCCATCCCAAACCGACACAGGGTCATTCTACACAGCTGTAAGATCCTCCTGAGTCGCGTGCTCTGAGGACGTCCTCCTGAAAGATCAGCCAGCTCTTTGCTTTCCCTGTGAGTTTCCCAGGGCGTTCTGCTGAGAGCTCCCTAATAAACGGAAATCTGCTCTCCTGAAGTCCGCGCTGGCAGTTCTGTTTATCTTGTTGACTCCTCTCTAGATTTTAAACCACCATCTCATGTTTGCTGCAGCCAACGCTGCACTTGACCTTCACGTCTTCATCCCGTTCTTTCTTGCTTGTGAGTAAGAGATGCAGCAGGGCGCTTCCCCTCGCTGGCTCTCCGTCACCGGGTTGAGAATTTCTTCTGCTCCATAAACCTGCATTGCTTGTGCCCAGCAGATGGGCAGACGCCTGAGATCCTCTATGAGCCCTGCAATTGTCATCCTTCTTCCAGCTGCCTGAAGAAGGTTTGTAAACATCCTCTCTTCAACCAGGCAGTCTGTAGCAGGCCCCACCCCAACATCACACGTGCCACTGTGCCCCGATTGGGCTCCTTTCCGGTAAGCATCCATTGTCATATCATCCCCCAGGCATTTCTTCCTGGACTCCCATCTTCAGTTTTCTACACGTGGCAAAACCTTCCCCTGACCCACCAGTTTTAACGCGCTCTTCCCTGGCTTATTTTCCATCGACACTCTTGTCCCACTTCACCAGATGCATCCCATCCCTGAGCGGTATCCATCCATCCTCAAAGAGCATCCTGTGGTCACAGAAGCTGAAGTCCTGCCTGCCACACCAGCTGAGGGTTTACCTACAGTTGTTCCTGCCCAAGCCTTTCCCTCTTTTCCTGGAAGGATTAAGGAGATCCTGGGCCTCTGTCCTGCATCCTCACCTCCAGAGCCCTGCAGTCACTCTCGATGCTTTAAGATCACCCTGAAAGTATCGCTGGTGCCCACATGGATAAGCAGTAAGGAACAGAGGGTCGGACAAGCCTCGGTGGTCTCTCCACAACAGCCTGGATTCACGTTGCCCTGATGGAAGGCTTCGAATCAAGTCAACAAGACCAAGTAGTTGGAAGGCTTTGCCTCTTGTGTCTGGGCTGAAATGCCTGGGTAGGCTGAGAAAGCGGCGGGTAGGTATTTGAAAAGAGTTTCCATGTGCCCAGAAAGATCCACGCTAAAGCCGCACGGTGTTCGTGTTTGGGAGCAGCTTTTTTTTTTTTTTTTGGACTGATCACAGTTTTGGCCTGATACCAGTTGTATAGAGACTCAAAATACGACTCGGTGTTTAGCTCTGATGGGCTCTGCAGAAGAGATGTTAAAATCTTTAGCTCTGTCGGATTTAAATGATCAGGAGAGGAGCACAGCACCCAACGAAATTACTGGGACTGAATTCCTCCGTGATAAGCTGGGATATCGCCTTTACATTTTGTAGCCTGTGCTTAGTGTTTCTGGCTGCGTCTCCTCTCTGTCTTTTCCTTGCCCACCCGGCTCTCCAGCTGAATTGCTGCTGTCCCTTCTTCACGTTCTTTTCTTTCACCTCAAACTCTGTTGTCTTTGGGACAGAACTTCTGCCTGGACTGGTGCAAACAGCCTGACGTTGGACTCCCAAAGCCGGATCTGATCCTGTTTCTTCAGTTAAGTCCGGAAGCAGCAGCGGAACGAGGGAACTTTGGAAACGAACGGTATGAGAACAGCTCCTTCCAAGAGAAAGTTCTACAGTCCTTCCATCATCTGATGAAGGACAAGACGTTAAACTGGAAGGTGAGGCAATAACCCTAATGGGCCTGTCACGGACCAGGGTGGGGGTATCCCTGTGCTTCCCCTTCCCTGTTTCTGATTGGGGGATGTGTTGGGTATCGGCCAAGTGCACTGTGCCTGTGGGAGAGAGGACGCTGCTCTGTTCCGGGATGCCCTACGGGGGCCCTGTTGGGGTGAGGGGAAGATTTTTGGTTGGTTGGTTGTTTTTTGCAAAAGAGCTTTCTGGAAATCATTCTTTTTCTTAAAGACAAACTGACAAACCTGCGTAAAGCAGCAGGAGCCAGCCATGCTCTTCCCTGCCTCTGTTTGCTTGGAGTCTTGCAGCATTTGCCAAGGAGTCTGGAATCCCTGAAGGTTTTTGGGATCCTCCTGCAGCTTGTGTCTCCCTTACTGATGATCACCTTCCTTCTCCCACGGCCAGTTTACATCAGCATTTGCTGTCTTACTGTTCCGTGCTGCTGTATGGCTTTGTCGCCTTGTTCATCCCTTGGAGCTGTTTGCAGAGGGCTGCACAGTCAGCAGCCTTATCCCAGAAGAGGAAGCGTTCCCCGTTTATCCGGTGCGTAGATCGCCTAGGCTGAGGTTTTCTAGTGCGGGGCATCCTTTTTAGCATATTTTGGACACTGTCCCGCACAACATCCTTGTCTCTAAATTGGAGAGGCGTGGGTTTGACTGATGGACCACTCGGTGGACAAGGAACTGGCTGGGTGTTCGCGCTCAAAGAGTTGTGGTCAAGGGCTTGAGGTCCCAAATGGAGAGCAGGGACAAGTGGCATTCCTCAGGGGTCTGTGCTGGGACTTGGTGACACGGACAGCTGGATGGAGTGCACCCTCAGCAAGTTCGCTGACGACACCAACCTGCGTGGAACAGCTGACACACTGGAGGGATGGGATACGCCATCCAGAGGGACCTGGACAGGCCGGAGAGGAGCGCCCACACGAAGCTCATGAAGTTCAACCAGGCCAAGTGCAAGGCCCTGTACGTGGGTCAGTCAATCCCAAGCACAAATCCAAGCTGGGCAGAGAATGGACTGGGAGCAGCCCTGAGGAAAAGGANTTCCTTCTAACCCAAACCTTTCTGTGATTCTATGATCTGCATCACTCTGTCAGTGCTCAATCATGGCAGCATCTTTTGTTAAATCTGTAGCTTTCACACAGACGTAGGAAGACACAGGTTATGGGTAAGTTACCAGTCACCAGAAGCTGAGGTGGACTTAGATGTACCAGATAATCAGACTGCATAAGATACACTTAATTCTTCACAGCCTGTTTCAGGTAAACATGATTCTGAAACACGAAAGAGTTTTTGTGTACCCTCAGAACCTTGAGGGACCTAAATGTACAACAGTCACTAGACTAGGACTTTTATTCCAGTAGAAGTTATCATAGGAAATTGCCTTTTCTACCTCACAATCACTGGAAAAAAATAGGCTGACAGAAAACACAAACCATAACACAAACCCCCAAAAGAATTAATGTAACAAAAATAAATACGCTGTCATATGAGGCATTATGGAACTCGTGTATAGTCTGTAAACTACGTATTTTTTTCAGAGATTCCAGCAGGGCAACATGTTTCTCTTATTACCTGTCCTCTGTTATTTCGTTTTCTATGAAAAAAACCTTGAGTTTTCACTTAAAAGCAACACAGCTGTTGAAAATATCCTGAAGTCTACAACTACCAAACATTCCCTGAAGAACTGTTTAGTCCAGAGCATGGAAGGCAGGTTGGTACTATGGGTTACATAAATAAACAGAGCTCAGCGAGCTGCCCGAGGGTATCGCCTGAGCACAAAGGTGGGGGGCTGGTGGGGCTGTAGCCATGAGGAAGGGCTGTAGCCATGAGGAAAGGCCGCCGTTCGATCACGACAGCCTGTCCTCACGGCCTGCGCTTTCTCAGCGCCGCGGCTGCACAGGTCACTGTGGTAAAACTGCGCCTCTTTACGTCTTGCCACCAACTCCGTTCTTCGCCTCGGTGACTCCCGCAGCCAGCCGGCAGCGATGCTGCTGGTCTTTAAATCGCATCACACCAGCACCGTAAAGCAAGACCCACCTTTGCTGCAGCGTTTAAAAATACCCCAACAAATATGAAACTGGAACATCACACAGGATGGATTTTTAGAGGCTCCTGTTCTTCACGGGTGGAGTTTTATTTTGAAGAACCACTGAAGGATCATACGCTGACGTTCCTGGGACACTGCAGTACAGGATGAAGAACATTGACCTGCCTTTCTGTCAGATGCCCCCAGAGACCATCAGCAAACACCACACAGCACCAGCAATTTCTTCTGTTTCCCTTCATCCAGCCCCACATCTATTATTAAATGTCTATTCCAAAATAAAATAGATTTTTTCCAGTTCCTCTCCAGAACCAGTGCCCAGGAGATGTCATCAGCTTGTGTCACTGCTCATGAATAGTAACATTAGTGAGTAGGGGGGGGGAGCAGACGTAACAGTAAAGTGACTTTTTCTCATTTGGTAGTGTTAATTAAGGAATTCTGTATTTTTTCTCTTGGAAACAGACAATGGATGCTTCAAAGAGCGTGGAAGACTTGCACAGAGAAATCAAATCCGTCGCAGAGGAGACCATGCAGGAGGTTCAGAATAAACCTTTGGAAGAACTCTGGAAGTAAAACCTTACGCAGGTTATTCTTTTACACCCCAGGCAAAACTCACCTTTTGGATCTTACTCACTTGGGCAACTCCCCACGTCATCTTCCAGTACCACAGCTTAGATCCTGTGTTTCGGGCCCAGCATGGTGCTGATGTCCTCCCCTGCTGTATTTTAGACACCAACATGCGATGAGCGTTTAACAAATTCCATATAAAAACCTCCCTAGCTTGAGAAGGAGCTCGTGTTCTAGCCGCAGTCCTGCCGTGCGGGGCTCCCCCTGGCCAGGGACAGAACAACAGGCAGGCAACAGCATTCCCAGTTTGGGGGAACTGGTGTGTTTCTGATTCTGCCTCCTCCTCTAGTAAATGCATCCCCTGTGCAGAAACCAGTTGGTAGAGGACTTGCTAATAAATCTTTTTAATCCTTTTGCGGGGCATTTTTTCTTTATTTTCAGTATGAACGCTTACCTTCTAGAAGGATGTGAGGGAGGTGAAGGTGCCGCGTTCAGGCACTAAATCCAGGGAGAGCGGTTTGCTAGAACTGGGGGATGAAGGGAGAGATGAATTCAAGTCTGCTCCTCAGCTGCTCGGCAAGAACCATACAGAAACTGAGCTCCTGGGGCAGGTAAGAGTCTGAAATGCATGTATTAGCTCACAGCAAGGTCAGTTTGAAGGGTGAGTGGCGCATACATTATTTAAGACTGGTCAAGTTACTCCTATGGCCAAGATCAGAGGAATTATCACCTGTGACTCCTACACAGACCTCAGTGCCATTTAAACAGCCCGGCACAGAGATCAGCGATGAATTCATCGTAAGTCATCAGTAACGACCAGCAAACTATAATAAACTGGAATGTTAAATTGAATCGTTTGCAAGGTGCGCTGAGATGTGAGGATGTCTCTATCTGCTGGACAGTTAACTCACCTTCTAGCAGCGGGGACTGGACTGATCTCCAGGCTGGCCCATACAGAGATTAAGTCCTGCTCTAACTCAGAGAGATGTGGATTGAAGTGACCCACTAGCAGGGAGAAGGTGGTCAATGTTTAAAACAAAATTGCTAATACAAGCATCAGCCGAAAAGGAAAAAGCTGCTGCCTTCACTCTGCAACTGCACAGCACTTGGTAGCAGAAACACTCCTCGTGAAGGACGTGAGCACCTGTAACGCTGAAATTGGGCCCTGCCAGAAACACTGGAAGAGAACCAAGTCATTTAATTCATATTAGCTTTAGGGTCCTGTCTAAAAAGCCAGAAATACCTGTTGAGGATCTAAGCAAGCTGAGCTTAGCTCTGTTATTGGGGTTGCATTAACACTCAGGTACAATCTTGTCTGGCTGAGCTGTCCTTAACCATAAAAGTGTGAACATAAGGTAAGTAGTAACTCTTCTCGTATACACACCGGGAGGGAGGTGTGTACGCGATGTCCCAGGTGACTAGCTCTCAGCAGAAAGGACCTGCCAATGGCAACAGAGGGTACAGCCTTAAAGGTCAAGCACCGCGTCCTGCCCTTGCACGGCAGACGCAAAAAAACGGTCACTGAATTGACGACACTTCTGTAATATTTGCTACTGCAGAGCTGGGGTTTAAGACTAGCTGGAAACGGATGCTCTGAAAAGCTATCAGTTAAATAGCTGAACAGCCTTAAAGGGAACAAGTTCCACTTTCCACCTACCAATGCCAAATCTCTGCTTGACCCTTTCCCCTCAACCCCAAAAGCACACGGGGCAGAGACTCGCCAAAAAAGCACGTCCAGTCTTGCAAGAGCTTACGCTGTTTTAGAAGCAGAGAGAGGCCGCGCTGCTTAAAATTCAAGTAGCAGAATTGTTACGGAAGCGTTTTTAACTTTTCTGCCAGCCTGTCCCCAGGTGCTCGCCCTCTGGGGCAGCCCCAAGCAGCCGGCCCCTCTTCTGTCGGGTACACCAAAAGGAAAATAAAATCACCTTTGCGCATAGTTCGACTTTTGCTCCCATCTGCCTTCATTGCCCTAACGGGCTCAAAACTGCCACCCTTTTGACAGCGCTCCCAACCGCACTGCAGGGTCACTAGCTACCACCCGCCGCCACCTTGGATTCACGTGCAAGAACACCAGGCCAGGCGAAGGTTTGAGATCTGTTTATTCAGATACAAATTGAAAGCAGATGAATGGAGCACAGCCCCACTTCCTCTGCTGCCTCTTCCCCTAACTACAAGGGAGAAGAGGAGAAGCAGGCAGAAAGCAGCAAATAATAATTTAGTGACAGAAGCGTTGTGGTTCCCAGTTCAAACCTCTGCTTTTGGATAGCACAGGGATAGAGCATCAGTAGGTCAGTCATGGGGGAAATAGGTCATTTCTAGCCAGCTGTCACCACCCTTAGGCATAAAAGCATCAACTGACAGGTTCCAATCCTCCACGTACAAAACAAAGCCTTGTAAACAGGTTTGCAATCTGCAGCATGCACTAAGGAAACTACTTCAGCACCTGCTGTCGCAGTTTGCATTAAGACCTTTCTCTGAATTCTGTGTGGAGAAGGGCCCTAAGCAGAGCTATCGCCTTAAAGTAGCTAAAATTTCCAGTATAATCGGACCTCCTCACGGCATTCTCTCTTTACTGCCCTCTTTGGGATGATTACTCAGAATGGGTTTCTGTGGGTTAGCTCCTCCGGTACCTTTGTGCATACTCTGCAGGGAGGGGGAGCTGGCAGGGGACAAAAGGAAAAAGGAAAGGTGCCAATAGCTGGGAAGCCTACTTGGCCTCCAGGCGCCTTTCCTGATGCGGAAAGGGAATGTATAACAGGAGTAATGGGAGGAACTGCAGAACAACCCACCGAGAATACCCCGAGAGCTCACATTTTTGGTACCGACAGGATTAATTCCCTAGACGCTATGCCAGCACACCGGAGCCCAGGAACAAGCAGGCACACAACTGGCAGATCTCAGCTGTCCTGTTTTGCCTCTCCCAGCTGTGGACTTCTTTTTTTCCAGGGCTGTGGAATCCAATTCCCTGCTTGAAGCAGCTTTCCGGAAGATACCTGCTGTAGAGGTTAATCCAATGTAGAAGCACAACGCTTTATCGACTCACCGAGCGAGAACACGCACGTTTTCTATCCTCCTTCCATTCTTTCTGTTAACGTAAACCGAAATGGTGATGTTTCTCTCTTGGGACTTGTCTGCTGGTCATTTGCGACGTGAGCTGCAGTCCAAGTTGGCCAGTGAGAAGAGAAGCTGCTAAAGGAATTAACTGTACATTTCACCTGCTAAATGACGAGTGGCTCTACTTAAGCTTCAGAGGGGAGTCCCCACGTAAGGATTTAGCGCTCTAACGATTTCTAGGCCTCCCCAGAAGGCCAACTGACCTGCTGATGTGACAGATAGGCTTTGAACTCCCAAGCACCACTGCATCCACTTCCAGCAACTGTTTTCTGCTGAGAAATTCCGACTCCAGCCAGTAAAAGGCTGTAACACCCACTTGGTTCTTCATCCCAACGCAGACAATGCGCGCTCTGCTCCGAGGCTGCACAGAATGCCAGGATGGACAAGAGGCGGGGATGGCAGCAAGCACCTATGAAAACCGGTAGCCCCAGGCTCTCGAAGGAGCTTCCCTCCCCCCCCATCTCCCCACACATAACACAAATTTGCAGAGTCAGTGTCTTATTTGTTTTCAAAGGGATAGGATTTCAAAGTCTTCATCTTCCGAGTCAAAGAACCTTTCCAATCTGTCGGCATCGGAGGAGTCTGCAAGAGAAAAGAGAAAGCACGACCTCCGTGGGATGCACGGACGACAGTGGGACCCGCAGCTGGAGGGGAGCAGAACTGGAGCGTCATGGGCCCGCAGCTTCCGAGGGACTCTGTGTGACACACCCGAGTGAAGGCTCTGAGGAGGGATGAGAAACAGCACCCAGCAGCAGCACAGAAACTGCACTGGAGAGAATTGTACAGTGTGCAGACGGTGCACCGCGTTTCACAGACCCTGAGCACAGCCCTGGTGCGGAGCAATTCTGTGCCGTGACTGTTTTGTACAGCCCTCCTGGGCAGCAGCTCCGTATCAGCAGAAGACAGTTCTGCCACAAAAGGCTCAAAATAGGAGAACTGACCCAGGTCTGGGCTAATATCCATGAGGATTTCTGGCCCAATTAAGCCAGGGAGGAACACTTTCCCCCGCCGTGTATTACAGACTTGTTTTCTGCTATAGTTGCCTTTGATCCAGCTACTGGGGAACGTAATTACACAACATGCACTCTCCCAAAATCAATTAGCACAGTCCCATTTTGTGAGGAAAGGTAATGCACTTGATCCCTCCTGTCCAGCCTTCCAACTCTGTGGTGAGGAGGGAGCACGTACCTAACGGGGAAGCAACTTTACCACGGGGGAAATTCAGATGAGAACGTATGGGCAAACTGGGGAAGTAAAGGAGAAACCTACGTTATCTCAGGCTTCAGGAAAGCACACACTGGACTTGGCAGAACAGCCAGCCAAAAGCTAAACAGCGATAACTCGTGGCTGGGGACAGAGGAGAAGCACATGGACACAAGGTTGCTGACCCCCCTGAATATTTTGTGACAAGCTTTAATTCCACAGTAATATGTGCAAATGCCTGGTGTCGCTCTTGATCGAACCGCAGTGGCCCTGGGTCCTGGCAGCCCAACTTCCAGAGGTGCTCCTCAGAGGAGCAGCCCCCTTCACTTCAGTGACACAGCAGAGAACCCAGCGCCCTGAGGGAAACTGAAAACGAGGGGCTGGATGTTGATATGATTAATCCTTCTAGTGAGGGGTAGGACTGTAAGAGAAAAGGAATGGCCACAGCAGACGGGAGAGGCTCTGCAGTCTAGGGAAGAGGGAGAAGGACAAGCAGCCTATTCCAAAAACATTAAGAGTAAGAAAGGCAGCAATTGGGCACAGTTTAATACAGGCCAAGATCAATTGACAGTTTAAGGGAACTGAGCATTCTTACAAAAAAGGGCAGTGAGATAAGGAAGGCTTTGAAAGTTCATGCTAAGGGAGAGAGGAAGAGATAGCAAGGAAGCACGGGCGCAGGATGCAAGTGCCAGGACATAGTCCAATGCCTGGTGACAGGGTAAGTTTGTCCACGCATACTCACTCCTCTTGGCAGAAGCTGTCAATGGCTCTTTATCTCCTGCAGTGTTTGTGCACATTATTAACATGATAAGCAGAGCCCTGACAGCCAAGATACTGCCCAGCACTTGTTCCTTTTTGCACTGGTAGTGGCACATGCACAGGGAAGGAGTGAGTGCCTTACGCTGGAATCGAGTTTGACCAGCACTGTCTTTGACCGTTTTCATTACCTAGAAACACAGTTTTCAACCTTTTCAACGGACCTTTTTGATTCCTCCAAGCATCCTTTGACAAATCATAGATTCACGTTGCTGTGATAAGTCTACAAGCTGGTTTTTCTTCCTCTCAGTCACCGCCACCAACCACAGACTCATTCTAAAAATCATCCTGAGACGTTACGGCATCTGTGAACCGCTAGTCGGAAGCCAAAGAACTAGATCCAGTGACCTAAGAGCTCCACATCAAACTCCAGGGGGAACAGGAACATGCTAGAAGTCACTGTGGAATTCCACACGATTTCCAGAAAACCAAAGGGACCGGCTCACCCATAGCTCCGCCTCCCTGCGTGGCCTCACCTGGTGTAAGATTGAGGACGTCGGGGTTGGAGAAATGCGACGGCTGGCGTTCCACCAGTTCGAACATCGGCAGCGCTCCTCTTACCAGGGACAGCTGCGGAGCAAGAGTAGGGTCGTGAGAACCAAGAGAACCAACAACTCTGCACTCGTGGTGCCCTGGGTCTTTAAAGGGTAATAACGACCCGTTGAGACTTCATGTTTCTCAAATCTTTTGACTCCCATCAGCAGCAGAACTGCAGAGCAGTTCTTTATGGTGTTCTACTAAACTACTTTCATGTGCTTTAAAATGAGATCAGGCTGCAGAGAACAGGCTCTCTGGGCAGCGGTTTGAAACAAGACAATACCCTGTATTCCTCTCCTGGTGATATAAACACAAACCTTTTTGATTTGCTGGCACCAATCGTTAAAGTCCTCCTCTGTGTTGCAGAAAAAGCCCTGTAAAAAAAGAATTTCTCTTGATATATTGTAGATCGATCATTTCAGTCCTAAAGCCTTGTATTCACGCCAAGCGACAGGATCAGGACTGAGAGGAGTTACACCACCTAACTGCCTTGCTTTTAAACTGTGTCTTACACCACCCCGTTAAACTGAATGCTCCCCATATGCTTGATGTGACCAGGCTATCCAAGTGCTGGAAGCATCAGTGTAATGGTCTACTGCAGAAGGAAAACCGGGCAGACACCAACCCACACGGAAACAAAGGGCAGGCATCTCGGGTACAACGGAAAACAAGCCACGCTGAATTATAGCACGGATTCAGGAATGGATTCAGATCTGTCCATCAAAAGGGCAGGAATCAAAGTCCAAGCTAACCCTGAGAGAAGAACACCGCCCCATGAAGAACGGCATTTAATTGCCATGCGAGGCAGACTTCCGCTTCCTGCACGAGGAGCTTCTGTACCAACGTTACGGAAACCCACAGCAGCACTTGCCAAGAGCACAGCATGCCTGTGGAGTACCCGACCCACCGCCACTGCCCTTGCCCGTTGCCCAGGGAGAGGGAGAGCTGTGAAACAGAGGGCCCACGACACCGCTCCTTCGGACGATGGGAAACAAGCAGCAGGAACGCACCACCGCAATGGAGGGGTCGAGCTCGGCAATGCTCATTCTGCAGGGAGGGTGCTGGCAGTGGAAGCTTTCATCGGGGAGACGGCCGCTGTCATTGGGCTCCACTGCAGGCTGCGTAGTGTGGGGATCCAGGTAAATGAGTTCCTCACCTGGACAGAGAGGCAAGGAGACGTAAACAGGAAGAACTGTTCCAAAAAGCTGGTCTTTTCATAAGCAAAGGGTGAGATGCAAAGAGGAGGAAGGGTGATGACAGAACCAGCTCTTCCCCACAGAAGAACCCACGTTCTAGGGACAACATGTTTTCAGTCACTTCCCCAAATGCTTCTCGTCCAGGCAAAGAGCCAGCTGACAGCAGAACCACAGTGCCCGCTCCACAGCAACAGCCTGGGCACAGCCACTATTTGGGATACTGCTCCTGCATATGCCTTCCAGGGTCCTGTGTAACCTCAAGTCAGCCCCAGAAATCCAGAGCACCACCAGATTAAGGTCTCCGGCAGAGAGAGAAAAACCCCAGGGAAGGAGGAGAGTAAACAGACAACACTTTGTAGAATTTCAGGAAGGGGACAACTAAAGGACAGTTAAATCCAGCCAAGCCCCTAAAGGGAGGTCAGCCCTGAGCCTTGGAAGAGGCCTCTACGTACACCTCTTTAGAGATTTAGGATTTAGACAGGATTTAGCGTTACGCAGTGGAAGTTCACAGCCTGTACTGCAGCCACCATTCAAAGCTACATCATTCGGGTCCTCACAGAGATACTCAGTCCACAGCAGCCTTCCACGCCTCCAGCAGGAAAGAGGAACCCTGCAGCACCCACCACAGACCAAGGAGGAGAGCTGTACCACTCCACAAGCGTTTTTTTAGCTGGGGGGGGAGATGCTTGGAAAGTCTTTGCAGTACTCTGGGCACTCACCTACATAGCCAATGAAGTAGTGAGCACTGTTTGGTTTCCCTCCGATCACTCCCAGGGACTGGGGCATCATGAAGCAGTGCTGGAAAAGCAATACAGAAAACACACAGCTGACAGACAGTGAGACAGCAGGTGGCAACAAAGGCAAACATCCAGAAACGCAGTGGGAAAGGAAGATGGGGACAGTGAAAATCAGCAGAAACAGCCATTTCTGGAGAGCAGCTCTGCCAGGAAGGCTGAGGGCTGCCACACAGGGCTTTCAAGTAACACAGAAGCAGCTCAAAAACACCTTTAACTGCTGACAGGAACAGACAGATGGACCAAACAGAAGCAGCAGCACTACTCCAGGACTCAGTCCAGGCAAGTCCGGGCTCTGCTGCAGTCAGTGGCAAGATACCCTGGAGCTGTCTTCGGGTTGCAACAGTGCTCTTAGGAGGGAACAATCATTCAGGAAAGAGTTTTAAGTTCCTTATCCAGCTGCAGTACCCAGACACCGTCTACTGATTTAAAGGCAAGTACCCTCACATGAATCTGGGGCTCTCTCACCCCGGCAGCTCAGAGCTTGCTAGCTTTAGTACACAAGACAATGTGCGCCCTGTCTTGTGCATGTACTCCCCACACCCTAAATTCTGCAGCCTCCTGATAATCCGCATTGCAACTGTCAGCCAAATTCTAGGCTCAGTCTTGCAGTACAAGCCCCAGCGTCAGAGCCACAGGGACTTTGCAACACTACGTTCATTAACGCTCAGGTTGCCACCGAGGCCGGTACAGTTGTGCCGAACAAATGTTTCGGCAGGTTGGTACCACCTAAACACAAAGAGGGACTGAGATTAAGTTGGGAAGTAAGATCCTCAAAAAACCCCCCAAAACCACAACCCCCCCAAACGCCCCACACATTTTCCTGACTAAAGCCTGCAAGAACCCGTATCCTGACCTCTGACAAGGATTGTCTCTAAACACATTTTTTCTTTTGAAAATAGGACAATTATCTCAGACTATTTTTTCCCAAAAGCAAATTCCAGAAACGACTTCATTCGCGACAGGGTCCTTAAGTATCAGAACACCAAGAATTCAGCTCCAGGTCCCCCCTACCTTTAGTGTTTCAATATAGGCTTCATTGATCTCTGTGAGCCCAAGGCGGAGAGGTATCAGCAGCACCAATGGTTTCCACAGTGAGAGCCTATCTCTAACCCCCGCGTCCTCTGGGTACCCGTTATAGAGTACGTCTGACTCCACAGCAGGGCATGCTGCAGCTCCAGCACACGGGAAGTTGGACTGGCACAACCGCCCTACAGAAAGGGAACATGAGCAGAAAGCATCAGAAATAACCTCTGTTTCTAGACCTTGAGTAATTCTATTCGAGCTCTGATCGACAATTCCTATTTAGTAAATGCCTACAACGCTTAAAAAAGGAAAAAAAATAAAATCTTAAGGAGGTCCAGTGCTGGGAGCATGCGATGTAGGTACTCCCTGCAGGGCTTCTGGTAGGGCTCAGCATTTCATCTAAGCTTACACCAAGGTTATGCCAAAGCGTGCGGTACTCACAGCCACCATCTGCTGGGCTGTTAAAATGCAAATTCTTCCAGCGGTTGAGCAGCTAAGCAACAACCTGTGCCAACGAGGTTGAATGAGTTGATTAGGAGGTCAGGCAAGAGCCCTGGCTTCAGAGAGCGTGTAGGCAGAAAGGGAAAAATCTGGAGCTCTCCAGAGGAGTTATTGGAGGAGATGAAGACAGTTGAACCAAATGAGGAGAGCGTTATGGCTTAACACAGGAAATATTCACCTGTAATTAGCGCTGTAACGAGATACAAACATAGCATCTAGAGCAGTTGTAGTTTTCCTAAAGTTCACTAAAAGTTCAGAAAATTTACTGCGGCTCATTCAGAAGCTCCTTTAGAGACCTATAGCAGAACGACCATTAAACTCTACAATTTCAGCTCCAGCTTTTGCCTGTAAGATACGGGGCAGTAAAGCTCCTCGGGGCATACGCGTGACGTAAGCGCCATGCATCCTCATCCTACAGGTTTGACAAACACACAGCCAGGCTGTAATCCAACCGGGTCATGTAAATTCTGGTACAGAAACATCTCCAAGCCTACCTGTCTCACTGGCCAATTTCATTACTCGCTGGGTGTGTGAGGAAAAAACCCAAACCCCAAAGAAACCCACAGCACTTCAATCACAAAGCCAAGGCAATCAGACAAAACGCCAGAGGCTAATTTAATTAGTTCCTGGCCTACGCTGAATGACAGGACACTTTAGCAGGTAGAACACGATGTAAACACCTTCATCACCAGCGATTTCAACAGGGTGTTTGCTCACTACTAAGAGCTTCAAACCCAGCTGAACAAGGAGAATGTTACACCCAAAGCAGGAGAAAAAGGACTTTATTCTAAAGCCTCAGTATGAGAGACAACCTGCGCTGAAGAGTTTGCAGGCGATCCCTACGCTGTCCCTCAAGGAGGGAGAAGATGTACGAGTGCATCCCTCAGGCACAGACGTATTATAGTTACCAGAAGTCTTGAGAAAATTGAAAAAGTCATTACTCGTAGTGATTTATCCTGTCAGAACAGTAAAGATCATGGGGTTTTTTTTGTTGGCAGTAGCCTGCCTGTTCTGATGATCTGAAACCAGCTGCCAAACTGGTGCTGGTGCTGCACGGGGGTGTCCCTGCAGGTTTCCTCATCAGGCAAAGCAGCTGGCAACCCCGCGCTGCAATGTGAACAGGTTTAACCCTGGTTTAAGCAGCGCGGAGCTCGGCAGAGACTAAATTCCCCCAGGCTCTTTGGCAGGCTTTGCAGCACCATGGTGCCACAGCACAGCGGAACCTGCCGAAAGCTTCCCAGCTGGATCCAAACCATTTACGGCAAATATACTCCCAACAGATTTGACACAACATCTCTCCTGCTGGTGTCAGCTACTGGGCTTTACCCTTCTGATGCACAGGATCCTCCAATACACAGCTAAGGGCCCCTCTCTCATACAACAGACTGACTCAGAAGGGATAAAGATGGATGTTTTCTTTGCTGCTGTAGCAAAAGGTATTTCTTACACACCTTAGGCTGAACACTAGTAGCGACCAAAACTTAACAAATGTGTAAAACAGCATTAACTTTGGAAAGTTTCAGAATCGACACACATTTGGGGCACAAGATATATACAGTGCATATCTACAGACATGGAACACAGGCGTCCCACTCATACAGTGACTCTCAGGCCCCGAACGGGCACATCATGACTCACATTTGAGGAAAATAAGTGAACATCCCACAAGCACCTCACAAGCTGTACGGACACATTGCTTGAAGCAGTGTCAGCGCTGAACATGAGCCACACAGACAAGAGCCTGCAATGCATCCAAGCCTTGCGGTCAGCGTGCCTCAGTTCTAGAAATAATGTTTTCAGGCTAAAGATGAATGATAAATCCAATTTCTGTCCTCACCCTGGCCCCTGTTTAAGCCAAGGGCATCTGCATATACCTTCACAGGACTATGTGTACCTAAGGTTAGACAAGCACTTCTCAATCAGACCCTGTGTTTCTCAGCCTCTCAATTGAGACTACCTGATAAGAGATGTGACTTTGTAAAGTGACTGTCCTGTACTCTAGGGACAAATTGTCTGTTAATCGATTTTTGGCTCTGTGGCAGCCAAAGCCAGCCTAAATGGTGCCTGCCGCAACCTCATCCATAACCTTGCACCAGCTCCAGCGCTCACTGGACTGTTCTATGTGCTGTTTCGGAACAGTAACCTGGCAGAAAACACTGCGCGGGTTTGTGCTGTGTAAGCACGCTGCCTCACGGGTTAGTCTAAAGCAAGCGAGGGGAAGGCTTGTGTGGCCAGGACCAGGCAGGACTGCAGCAACCAGCAAGGCAGGCGTTCAGCTTCGGTTACCGCAGCCTGAGCAAGCGTGCTAGGGATGAGCAAGCAAGCGTTGCATGGCTGCTCAGCCTCCAGAGCCATCCTACTGTCAGGATCCACCAAGAAAAAAATTGAAGAAATAACCAGGTGAGCACTCCTTAAAAGATGAGAGATCCACTCCAGACATAGATTCCCTTCTTCTCTCCGCCTCCCCTGCCAATTTTGTTCATTTTCCTCTCCAGCAATCTGTTCTAGCTTTCTTATTCTGCCTAATAGCAGAGACATTCCTACCCCATTATGTGAGAGGAAGCAGCCGTTTACTGCTTGCTACCTGTGGCCAGAAACGAGTTTGACGCTACCTTCCAAGCAGCTCCTCCCTACAGTCTGAGGGTCAGCAGACCTTCTCTCCAGATCCAGAGGCCACACTGCCAAGTCAGAGGCTTCATTAGATGAAGCAAAAAGTCAAACAAGGGACTTCCTTGCCCTAGAACAGCAATTCTCATCTGGTTTTAGCATGCTGGGGCACAACTTTAACACAGAACGTTTACTTCATGCTTGTTGTGTGGTACTAGTACTCTGGCTTCTTGCTGCCAGAGGATACACCACATTCCACCTCCATGTGATACTTACGGATTTCTTCCATCACTACTGTGTTGTCCATGGCTATATGGACTGCCAGTGAACTCCAGGTATCAAAAGTCGCAAGTTTTCTAGAGGAAAATTTAAAGAAAAAAATTAAGAAAGGATTAGTTACAACTACAGGACAAAGATGGTTGTGTACCGAAGAGGAGAAACTGGATTACGAGAGGGATTGGCTTCGAGATTGGCTTTCATCGACTGTGCTGTAAAACATATTTTTACACAAGTATCAGAGTTGTAGAGTCTGTTGCCTCTAGTTATTATGGCCAGATTGCAAATGGGGCCACAGCTGGGAATTGGTCCCTCAGCAGCTACGAAGTACCAGAGCCCTGATAGAATCTCCAACTCAAATCCTGTAGCTTCTGCTTACCAGAAAGTGAGACAGCACACAAAAATAGGTTATAATAAATGAAAAAAAAAAAAAAAAAGACTTCTACATTCCCTACAGTATCTCCTGATTGCCTATACCAGATCCTGGGCTAATTCAGCATACAGTATGACCTGTGGAAGCTGTTTTCAGGCAATTCACGGCTTTTCTAGGGAGCTCCTGGCTCACCTAATCAAAGTGAGAAAAGAATGGCGACAGGAGGGAGAATGTTTCTCAAAACACAGCGTGTCCCTGTTATTAAAAGCAGACCATGCTCCGGCATCACTCTGATCCTCTGCCTGTCACCCTGGAACCCAGACAGCAAATATTAATGCTTTCACGCTAACGCATTAGTGGCTTGATGGCTCCCTGGCAGCTTTTTGATAACAACGACAGTGTTGTCAGGTCAGCAGAGGCAACTCTGAGGCTAGCAGAGATCCAAGCGACAGCAACCATCATCTGCTGGGACCCTTGCTTCTGGTCTGCTGCAGGGTATTGCACTCGGTACTAGTGGCGAGCACGTTACTTGTGGGACGTGGAGAGAGATTTCTGGGGGTTGTCCTCAACTTGGAACCTGTTTTCTCTCACATCCTGCCAGCACCTGAATGACATAAGGGCTGGTTTCAAGCTCCTGCCCAAGCAGGTTGATAAGGTCAAGCAGGTTGCCTGCTAACAGCGTGAAAACATACAGTTGCACTTCAGCCGATGGGCAGAAATCTGTAAGCTACGAGGTACTGCAAGCCAGATGACCCCGCTGGCGGGTTCAAAAGATATAAAGGGAAAAACGCAGCACTTACTTGAGCACTTGTGCGACTGTGTTTGGTCCGTACCACTGACCTATGGATTTTCCCTCTCCAACTCCCATCTGGGCTGCATCACAAGAAAAAAAAAAGTTGTTTAGCAAATAATTTTGCCTACACCGTGTCCCTTCCTAATCAGAGTTTGTATTTAATAGGGAAGAAATCTCACTTGGAAACATTTTTAAGTCAGCAGAATCTACAAAAAGTGGTAGTTTTACATCACGTCGGAAAACAAGCAGTTTAGTATAGTATCACGTACTACCTGACACATTTCTTGGTGTTTTTCTTTGGCTAAGCCAGTAAAACAAACATGGAGTGATGTTCTACATCCATGGAAAACCCAGACTGTGTATTTCCACACTTTTCAGCACTGACTCTTACCTATCTGATGGATGGAGTAGTAGCTGTCTTTTTTGTCAATGAAGGCATTAAGAACATTGAAGTAATTATCCATCTGCCTCTTCCCTTTTATCCACCTCCAGTCTGAGAGAGAATAGAATATATGAAATAAACCACAATATTTATTAGCAATAGAGGCTGCAAGCTACAATTCTCTTCCATGTGCATCAATCAACCGACCCGATTTTCATGTTGCTATCTTATTACTACGGATGTGAAGCATTCCCAACACTAAAGGATTAATTTTAAAATAAAAGTAAGTGTTCTCAAAGCTGAGGTAAAGGAGTATCACTCACAGAAAACACCAATTGTCCCTCTAGCCCACAGATGGGAAATAGTGTTACAATTTCTCATCGACTGCCACGAGCTACATATTCTGGGAAAAAACAGGTGACCTCTGCTGAGAGATGTTAGTTGTTTAGCTTAAATAAGTAAGCTTTAATTAGAATAACTCACTTAGGATTATAATGTGGTGTGATTTATGCTGTTTGCTCAGCTTTACTTAGCACGAGTAGCTAGATTTGCTGAAGCCCTTACGCCGCAATAGAGTTAATTTTCATTGTAATTCTTCTAGCAGCTGGTACAGTGCTGTGTTTAGTCTTTTAATATCAGAAAAATGTTGATAACGCACTGATGTTTTAGTATTGTTTTCCCTAAGCCTGGGACTTTTCAGTTCCCATGCTCTGCCAGTGAGCGCAGGTGCATGAGAAGTGTAAAGCAGAAGATAAGGAGGCTACAGTCCTTGGAAGAGACTGCAAATCAGTTAGATAAGAGGAATCAACAGCCAGAAAAAGAATCCACGAAGGTTTTAAAAGACTCCAAACCCAAAATCACCACTGGACTAACAGATGTGTGAACAGCACGTAGGAGGCAGATGTAGAGATCGCAAGGGTGTAATTGCCCAGGGATTTCTTTGTTCGAGGTCGCTCCCTTTTTGGAGGCACCCAGCCTGGGCTGACCTTGCTGCTGTACCTTTCAATTAAATTACTTATTTTTTTTAATCAAATCTGGAGCGTGGGACTGTGCTGTGGGAAACCTAGGGTTGAGCCTGAAGCAGGAGCACACCCGAGAGTGTATGTGAGTGTGAGGAGTTGAAAGGGGCACCTGTGAGCTCATTGGGGTCGCCCGCTGCCAAGGTTAGAGACTCGGGCGATGTGTGTGCGAATGCTTGGGCAGCAGCTTCTCCTTTAACAACCTCACTCCAAAAGTCATCCCCTACTAATTCAAAGGCCATCAACAACTGTCAAAAAACCACTCCAGTAAAGCTGCTTACAGACCAAGCATAGGCCAAGCACAAGAAGAGAAGTATTCAGGGAGAGGAGACTCCTCTCAGTAAGCGAGGGCTTTGTGACAAAACTGAACTATAAACAAGAATCAATCTACTAAGTTGTTTTAAACTTCAGTTATACAAAAAACCCTTCAAGAAAACTCTAGTATATGCTTGGCCTCAGTGGCTTTAACCAGCACGTTACAGGGCTCTACTTCATTTTAAGGCTTGGACAACTTTATCTATGCAGGCAGCAGGGAAAAACCTGCTGGGTTTCCAGTAGACTTTTCTCTCAACAGCCCTGAACTTGAGGAAGCTGAAGAAAAAGGCACAGAGCCCTCAGCAATTCCCAGCTGAGTTATGAGCTGTCCTTACAAGTACTGCACTCGTGGGAACACATGGCCCTGGAAGTCAGTATGGGCTGCGCGCTGGTTTACCTCTTCCCAAATGCCTGCAAACCAAGGCCTGAGCAAAGATCATCTGGCCACACCGCAACATACAGCCCCAGCCAGTATCAGATGTAGGACCGGTTCCTCCTGTAAACGAGGACAGAAAATAAATATGTAATAAATAGTAAAACAGTACCAAGAGGAAGAAGAAATGAAAGCGCTGTAAGCCTGCACGGGTAGCAGGTTCACCCAAGAAGTCAGACAGGGAATAAGGACTATATCAGCTCACATACCCAAGGCTGAGAAACAAAAATGTAGTTATCAGTGTTCATTAAAAATAAACAACAAAAAAAAAAGCGCCCTCAAAGGCTAACTGAAGGGGGAAAAAAAACTTCAAAGGGAAATCCAAACAACTCAAGTAGAAAGCGAGCTGAATTCCTCAGGAGCACGACAGCCCTTAAGCCTCGTTGCAGACTCCCAGCC
Source organism: Rhinoptilus africanus (assembly GCA_013400135.1). Taxonomy (NCBI): domain Eukaryota; kingdom Metazoa; phylum Chordata; class Aves; order Charadriiformes; family Glareolidae; genus Rhinoptilus; species Rhinoptilus africanus. The sequence goes on along the minus strand of VXBO01007658.1, from coordinate 134,218 downwards.
CAATTCAGAGACACGTTTCTACAGAGGGGCTCGTTACGGGCAACTTCTTGTAATCCTCATCCTACGAAGGCAACTCATCGTGCAAACCAGATCAGTCCCAAGGAATTCCCACATCATAAGCAGCTATGCCTGGATGAGATTCCAGAGCGAACATAGTTCCCAGCCCAGCAATGAAAAAAACACAACCTACATAAAATTGGAGAATAAGCTGGATATTAGCTCACGCTGGAAAGTCCGAGACGAAAGCCTCAAGGCTGGAAGCATTTCCCTGACAGAACTTGAAAAGGAAACTGCTGTTCCTCCACTGAAGCTCTGGCTATTATTGCAAGCTTCATAGATAAAATATTTAGTGTGACCCGAGCAAGTGAGCTGTCTTACAAGCCCACAGTCAGCTGCACCTTACCACTGCTGGTAGAAGTAGTTTCTTTGTAATTCTGCTTTTTCCTTTCAATCCCATGCAGCCACTTTGCATGAAAAGCAAAGGGAGAAAAATCATCCAAGAGAACTATTTAATCAACTTCAGGATGGTCAGCAGCTCTTGTCTATAATTTTGCCAGCAATTTATAACATATGCAACATCCAAAATTGATCCCGCTTTACAAAATCAGCAGAAGATGCTCCCCTTCCCTCTGTGCCTGCCCCCTTTAATCTTGTAAGCTCTTCAGAGGGTAAGTGGCCAACAATAAAAGGGACGGCTGAGAAAAGAAAGACTGAAAAATGAAAAGGTTTACTGTATGACACGCGAACTGTGTCTATACTGTAAATGGGAAATGACTCAGAAAATGGGGTTTCTTCCCGCCCCCACACTCCAATAACTCGCAGAGAAACCCCAATCGTAATTGTGAGCCATAGTTAAACGCATGCTAACCCTTCAACCCTCAATGTGTGAGTAAATATGATGTGTGTTTAAATATGATGTGAGTTTAAAGGGATTAAACTGCATCAAAGATGTCTCATAGCTTGTTAGGCAAAGGGTTTCCCCGTAGGGAAAGAGCAGAACAAGCCAGAAGGACTGGCTACCAAGTCTCTTTTCCAGACCTGAGCCATTTTCCTCACCATCTGCTGGGAACGACGTTGACAGTGAGGACACGGATGGGGCTTGGAATCCCATTTACCTGCTCTCAGATCTCTTCCGATATCCCTTCCAGTCAATATACAAAACCACACCAGAGAAGAGACTGTGCAGAACACCTTAAGGAACCAAGACATCCTCCTTTGAGGAGGGAAACGTTCCACATACTACAGTTCCTGTGTCTAACAGCCACTTCAGGCATTTAAAAAAAAAGCCCACACAAACAAAAGCCCTCACATAGTCCAGAGCAGATGCAAAAAGACAGTAATTTCTGTACCGTATCTCTAGCTTTCATGTCTTTAATCCACTTCAAGCCCAAGACCATCATTAAATAATATTTTACGTTAGGCTTATGTAGGACCTAATGAACACAAAGTACAACAATCTTCTCACGTTGCTCAAAGAAAGCATACTTCTAGGTAGGCTTGCCAAACTCATTCTTGTGTCCTTTTTAAAATCACTGTTATCCCTCATATCCAAGGGGATGAGGAATTCTCATTATCGTCTATCCTACCAATTAAACGAAAAGCATTTCAGATTCCTGTAAGCCGAAATGAACTAATGTTATGCTTGTGGGGACTGTTTTATTAGGTAGAGATAACCAGATTATCTTCATTCCCAGGATATCCTTAGACACGTCCGCAGTACGTACCGATAGCGGGGAAGTTCTTTCTGTAGGTGAACCAAAGCCGAGAGGTCACATCCAGCAGGATCTCTTCTTTCTCTGAAAATTTTTCAGCATCGAAAGGCTGAAATGAGGCTAGCACCAAACACCGCTAAATCCACCTCCCACCCACCTTCCCCAATGACAATAACATTCTGCTCCTCGCTCAGTCTGCGCGCCCAGAGAGGCAAAATCTGGCTGAAGAACAGGACGGGGCTGCTGTGCAGAAGAAATTTTATTTTTCCCCCCAGAATAGCCGCAATCCACCTAAGGGAATCCTGGCCATAGGCAAATTACGAAGCAGCAAACCATTTTGCTGCCTTGTCCTCCAGCTATCCCCTTGCCTCAACCATCCCGGCCCCACGACACGAGTCACAATAACTACTAAATGGTAACTTTCTGCACAAAAATTGTGTTTAAATATGATAGAAAGAGAGAGCCAGAGAGAAAGAAGCACGGCACTCACAGTCTGCATGCTCTGCCAGCAAAGAGACACGCTCTGCTGTTGCCTGGCTGCTCAGAAAGCAAAGATCAACGCTAAAGTCCCCTGGAGCATTAGAGCATGTTGCACCCTGCATGCAAAATACCTGTAAAAACACTGTATTTCCGGCCGAGGATCCAAACGGGTTCTTTGGTCTCAGGGAAGTCTTCATACTCGAACCTGAGAGTGTCATAGGTAAGAGTAGCTAGAAAGAGAAAGAAGAAATTACATACCTTTCACAGCTTTTCCTTGGGTTTTAAAGATCATACAAAACTAGAGAATCGGAGCCGCTGCCGACCAGCACCTTACACACCCTGCCCTTGGATCCGGGCAGCCTAAGCTTTCGTGCAAAAGACACAGGCAATGGGGAGGGATTTAAAAATAAAATTAAAAAAAAAAATTTGCATGACCCGTGCTCCACTAGATCTGTATTTGGAAATAAGGCACTTTTAAAATGGTCCTGGAACCCTGGAAATGAACCGTCTAGTTTTGTAGGTGTCGATTCCTTAACAAAAATTTCAGAACTAAGCCAGACTTTTCCGTAACTCTTCAAGTGATCATTGAAAATCTCCCTCATAGCAAACGCAATAAAGTCTGCAGTAACGTGACAGAAGTCTAAAATGGCAACGGACAAAACGACTACGAGCTCCTCAGCCCCCTTTTCCGTGAAAGCCATTGCTCTCCACTGTGTACATCTCACTTCTGGCTTCCCAGGAGTCACCGGCTGCTGCCCGTCTAGCAGACCTCACCCTTCTCACAAGTAGAAGACCTTCGGAGATGAGCTTTCCTCCCAGTCGTTCCCTGCTTAGCTCTCCAAACCGTCATCCGGAGCACCAGTAAATAACAACTTGGCTGATTTGCATCGAAAGTCACCACGAGGTTCTGTCCCCCGTTCCTCCAGACACCTAGGCCACTCCACGTCGTGCTGGGGCAAACAAAGCTACACAAGACATTTTGGCCTCCTGTAGGTACCTCAGCAGCCTTCTGCCCTGGGGCTCTCTGACCTGAAATGCCAATTCCAAATGTCGAAGAAAATAAGTAAGTAGCAGCAGCAAGACACCACCTCCAAGACCGACTACTGTTTAAGCAGGAACTCTGGCAGAACAGAGATGAAAACAGGCTGCTAAATAAAATTTTCAAGTAGGCTCTGGTCCTAACCCTAGCCCAAAAGATTTAAAGCACGTTCCTCCTGTGAATTAGTCTACAGACTGTTTCAGGCACGTTTATGATAGTGCAGGCCACTCGTTCCCATTCCCATCCTGTGACGTGACTTCTCAACAGCGAGCTAAAGGAAAGCAATTCTGCTTGCACAGAAAAGTACCAGCAAACTAACACAGTCTTTTCCTCTGAACCTTAGCAGGGAAATTAAGAATTTCTTTACCGTATACTAGCCAAGCTTCACGAATCCCCAGCAGTCCATGCCTTCTGTGTCTACATTTAACAGCCTGGCTTACTTTCACCCCTTTCTTGCTCAGTGTTGGAGATTTCTTTCCAGGAAAGAAAGCAACGTGACTTCTGCAGATGTTTTCAAGTGTGCACCACATTTGACTTTCTCCCTTAATTTTCATGAGTTTCCCTTTGGGATGAGATGTTACAGGTTTATTCTTACAACTCAAAGGGAAGCTAGTCGTTAGGATTTTTTTTTTTTAACTCAGGGCATTACCAGATACGATCTTAACATAAAACCTGAAGTTCTCAGATCGGTTTTAAAGCTCCAAGGAATATTTTGTGGTTTATTTGGTCAGTTCTCAAGCTTGCCACGCATCCAGCTCTCTGCCAAAGGAGCCTCAAATAGCTTAAATAAAATTACTGAAACAAGGATGCTACACAGAGACTATCAAGCTATCCACCATCCCTCCTTCTCCTTCCTAGCAATGCTTCCTCGCCTTCTCATATGTCACATCCTCTGCGGCTCCACGTTTCACAGGGCTCCAGGCCCTTGGCAAGCACAGGATTTGCAACTGGCAGCTTGACAGTAAGGATCTGCTGGAGTCTTTCCCCTTCAATCGAAGCTAGGAGAGGAAGGGGTCAGCAGACGAGAGGCATTCCCAGGCTGCCCACCGGACCAGCTGCGTATTCAGGGAATGCGGCGCATGCAAACTGCATGTGCCATGACACTGCACGTTCGGGAGGAGAGTCCCAGGCCTTATGGTCCTTCAGCCAAACGAAGCTAGTCGTTAGGATTTGCAAGGGTCCTGTAGGTCCAGCCGCGCATCCGAAAAATGAGGTCGGACATTAGCGCGTATGTTGGTTTTATGGGAGAAAATACTTGCCACCATCTGAAAAGGCACAACTGTTAAAGGCAGGAGTTAAAGTTTCACCTTCACAGGGAGGAAAATTCAAACGATCAATAATTTTATAATGGGAGCAACAAACTCCCCACAAGCCTCGAAGCCACCAAGGGTTTTCTTTTCAAACAGCTACCTTCCTAACACTCTGGCACTTTTTCAAAACTACATCCATTGTGCTATTGCCCAGATGAGCCAAATACGAGCCAGTGGGATCCAAACAATTCAGGGAGGGGTACAAGGAGCGTCACAAGTTGCCCAGGAGCCTTCCACGCCCTCTTAGAGGGTCTGAAAATACACTGGGAATTCACCAACCAGAAATCTTTTTTGAAGATGCTCCTTTCAGAGCTGCAGAAGTTGGGCAAGATCAGCAAATTTCTCAGGCAGCACTCCAAAACTTCACCTTCAAGAAGCCCTCAATCTATTTTAATACTGACCTCTGAGCATCCAGGACAGCAGAGCAGCAGCCTCCGCAGAAAATCTGAGCGCGCATCACATGCAACAGTTCAACTTCTCTCCACGCACAGCGGATTTACAGTTAAAACGCCAGGAGTTTCAGCCCTGCAAAGCACACCCTCAGAAAGGCAGCCTCGCTTTCCAAGAGCCTTGGGCACGCCGTGAATGATGTGAGGTTGGCTGGATCTCTTGCCCCACAGGCACGCCTTCCACGGGGTCTGCCGTAGTGTCCCACAACACCTTCTCATCCCCCACACGCCCTAGAAAGCCCCGACGGAAAAGGCAAAGCTTTGTATGCGCCACGACAGAAAACATCTATATTAAAGAACCTAGCTAAAGGTATTCAAACTAAACCCGCAGTAAACCCCAGCATTAAGCCTGAGTATTTGAGTTCTCTCCCACTTCTGTGCCTGTGGTTAGATCTACTCAGTTATAACAGGCCACAGCACAAAAGCCTGCCTTGTAGGAAGCGCAAGGAACCCAGCACGCCCCTGCAGTGCCTTTCAACACCAGTGTGCTACCCCCGAGTACACGCGAGGTTACTGAAAAGCTACATAGCATCATCTTGACACAGACCAAGAAAAACTGTCTCGATACATAGAATTAGGGTAGAGGGTGAAATCTCGCCCCTCTTCTTATATCCTTAAGCTGCACAGTGAAAAGCTGAGCTAAAAACATTAGCCCAGCCTTTAATAAGCTCCCACACAAACACACACAGGAGCGCAGCCAGGCCTCGGGGAGCAGACCCTGACCGGTGATGCCAGTTTGTAAATGTGCTTACGGCAAGTATCAAGTCCTTGACAGCCACTAACTTTACCTGCTCTACCAAAAGCAAAGCCATGTGGTTTTCTATCCACTTTGGTAAACAAATAACAACAAGTCAAAGCTTTGATGACTCAAACGGACACATGGTAAGTGATATTCCCTGCCGTCTGCACGGCAAAACAGCTGACGTTCACTCCGGCATCAATCATCTCGGTTACAGTTTGCCTGAACAGCTTAGATGTTTCGTTAAAAAATGTTTTATACAAAATACTGAAGCAGAGGTTTGGAGCATCACACTGAAGGAAAACCAGGCTTTGCAATAACTCACTTCCCAAATTGCTTCTTGGGCTTCCCCCAGTCTCCAGAGAGGCCTCTCTCTCCGATCCTGTCATGTTTCTCAGGGTGAGACACATTTTCCCCGACTCCTTCAGCCTCCAATTAACGCCACCACAAAAGAATCAGAAACGTGACGGACAATCACCTCCCTCAGCTGACAAAGGTACATCACCCAAGGCAGAGCGGAAAGGAGGAAAGCTACTGGATGTAGAATATTTCAAAAGAGAGTCGAGAAGGTAAATTCATTGTGTTAGCAAAGCTCATTCCTGAAAAATGCCCTGAAAGCAGATAACCAAAAAAACAGCCTAAAGCCCTACTTCTGGCCTTTGGAAAAGCAAGATTAAGTTTCTTCTTTCTCCTAAGCTCTTTCAAACAAGACAAAACCCGATTATCTAAGCAACAACAAGGAATTAAGAGACAGCTGGGGAGGAAAGCCAGTCAACTGGAGAATGGTGCTTTCTTGGAGGCCCAGAGCAAACAGTTCAAAGTCTGCCCAGCATTCCCACGACTGTCTCAGGAGCAGGTCCGGATGCCAAAGGGCTTGAGCTCTCATTGCTCCAAAGCCCAGGGAGCCCCCTCCTCTTTGCATAGAGGAGATCCAGCCCTACTGTCTATCACAGCGAGGTTCTCCTTCCCTCGATAAGCCTCGTAACGCTCGCAAAAGGGGAAAGCAAACATACCTCCCGTGTCAGGTTGTGCAAGTTCACATGCTGGAATGCATTTTGTTCCCAGGCACTAGAAACTGGATGCACCAGGCAGAAAGTCGGGAATGTGACCCACGCTGACAACAGCAGCGGCTGCACCCAGGGCAGAAACAAGCCAAACCAGCAGTTTGGAGGGACAGGAGCTACGGATTCCCCCCCTAAGACACACCACAGGCTCCCCCAGCGTGGAGGAAGAGCCCACGCAGCACAGGAAGATGTTCGTTATGATGGAATGACACTTATGTCTGCAGAGGGCGGGTGAAAGCTGTCACTACGCGAAGGCTGGAAGGAAGCAAGTCCCAGGCCAAGCATCAACACGCTCCTTTCTTTCCTCCCTCTGTGCCAACATGAAACCTCTATCCCAAACCTCAGCGACGGTGACGAGTGGCCCAAGTGACACCTGCCCTGCCACCGCTTTCACCCTCCGGGTCCCTCCCCGGGCAGCCGCCAAAAAAAAAAACCCCTGAAGAGCTTTTTTGGACCGACGGCGAGAGCCAGGCAGGGAAGGGCGGAGAGACCCCCCCCTCCCTGCTGACAGGGCTCCGGCCTGCACCGGCGGCAACGGAGCCATGACTGGGCACCC
>VXBO01007658.1:85447-125443 GCA_013400135.1 Rhinoptilus africanus | reverse complement strand
GCCGCGGGGCCTGTGGCCCGGGCCCAGGGCGAGGCCTGGCCCCCTCCCTCCGCCCCGCCGGGGGGGCTGCTGCCATGGGGGAGCCCCCAGGACGAGGTGTCCTCCTCGCCCAGGATTTGGGAAAGGCGCCTCCGTCATCCCCTCGCGTTCTTCCTTCAGCCCGGGTGGTTTTACGCCTTATTAAATGTACCCGGTGTGAACATCAGCAGGGCTCCGGAGGTGGGCGATGCGCTGGTCCAGGGGGGTGTTGGCGATGCCCGTGGCATCCTCGTTCCTCCCCAGGCTGCCACATTTGTCCTGGGGCGGATGAGCGGCTGGAGGATGGGTTAGTTGCTGGTGAAAAGGGAAACAGCGCTTTTTATTTGGGTGCCGTTGGTGGAGTAGGCTTGTTAACGGTGGGAATGAATATTGAGTGTTTCAGACCGAAATGAAACAATCCTCACATGAGCGTAGCCTGTTAAAATACAGCTTTTGCGAGAATTCCCTCAACTGAAGAGTACCAACCCTTCTGATCTCCGAAATGCGACTTAACGTTTTTTCATGTCTTTTTTTTTTCTTCTTTGTTTTTCAGATTCCCTCTGAAGGATTCAAAGCGTCTGATTCAGTGGCTAAAAGCTGTTCAGAGAGACAACTGGACTCCCACCAAGTATTCATTTCTCTGCAGCGAGCATTTCACCAAAGACAGTTTTTCCAAGCGGCTGGAAGACCAGCACCGGTTGCTGAAGCCCACCGCTGTCCCTACCATCTTCCAGCTTGCGGAGGAAAAACACGACAACCTGGATTATGTCATAAGCAGCAGAAAAATAGCAAGCAAGGTGCCGCAGCAGGATGGAGAAGACCCAAGGGAAGGAGGCTGTGAGGTAGTTCAGAGGACCTCGTCTTCTGGCCAGGACTTCATGGTGATTCAAGGGACGACAGAGATGGAGGAGGTGACTTTGCAAGCGGAAATTGGATCAATGTCCGAAGAGGAAGAGAACGTCCGCGCTCAGCTAGACAGCCCTCGGAGAAGGACGTTAAGTGATAATTTGGTTGCAAAGCCTGGAGCTCAGAAAAAATCTGAGAGATCTTCCGTAGAAGACTGTCCCAAAGCCACCTGGATGGGGAGTTGGGTCGCAGACAGAAGCGGCGTGTCAGTCGATGACTTCACACCTCCTGCCTCTGGTGCTTGCAAGTTCATTGGCTCCCTTCATTCTTACAGCTTTTCCTCTAAACATGCCAGAGAGAGGCCGTCGTTCCCAAAAGAGCAGCTAGAAAGGAAAAGGCCAAAGAGAGACGTGGAACCGAGCTGCAGCAGCCATCTTATGGGACACGATAAGGCCATAGCCGAAGGCTCCCCTTCTTCATCCCTCACCGCGACCCCTCAGAAACCTTCCCAGGGTTTATCAGCGTCCCCAGCAGACCTTACCCCTCAGCCTGCAGCTGAGGCTGTGGTGGGGCGAAAGGGTGACACGGATGCCAACCCCATGTCAATCAATGAGGTCATCATGTCGGCCTCGGGAGCTTGCAAGCTCATCGACTCCCTCCACTCATACTGTTTCTCCTCCAGGCAGAGCAAAAGTCAGGTGTGCTGCTTGCGTGAGCAGGTAGAAAAGAAGAATGGAGAGTTGAAACTTTTGAGGCAGAGGATCAGTCGCTCTGACAGTCAAGTCAGGAAGCTGAAGGAGAAGCTAGATGAGCTGAAGAGGATCAGTTTCCCTTACTTGAACAGCCTGCTATCCCAGGACTGTGGTCAGTATCCCCAGTGGCTTTGCATCGAGGCAGAAGTCACAGTTTTCTTAGCAATAAGAGGCTGTTTGGGTTAGAGGTCGTAAAGATGCAATGGGTAAAAATTATGAGAACGGTATGTTTTGGAAGGAGAAGTAGTAGCGTGTATTAGACCAACAAATAGAGGTGACAGAAGGCTTTTGGGCACGTGAGCTATTTCTTATATCGCCAGTTTCCAAGGCGATTCTTGGTGTGGAATGGGAAGTTAGGTCGTGGTGTTGCAGATAACTCTCTTGCTGATTTTTTTTTAAATTTTTTTTCTTCCTGGATTATTTCAACTTGTCTGTTTGTGACTCAGTAGCACTTGTTATGCTTTACCTTCCTTTGGAGCTTGCCTGTGAATTTTTTCCACGTGTTAGTGATCTGTCATGGGCAGCAGGTATCTGGGAAAGCCATTGTAGTCTTCTTCAGCGATGTAAGAAGTACTTCTGATCTTAGATCTCATATAATGCGCTCAGTACTTGGGATATAGGAAATCTAAGATGGTAGCTATCAAATATGACGTCAGGGTACACAGTGAGGTCACTTTTTGTGACTGAGTGCCTTTGTTTGGTGTGATCATTTCCTCCCTCGGAAGGCAGAAGAAGTCAAGAAACATAGTAAAGTGAGAAGGGATGGAGAATGACTTATCCATCAATTAAAAAAACCAACGAGACACCAGAAAACATAGGGGGACTCAGTGAGGGACGTGGTCGCGTATAAAGGTTGTTGAATCAGGCCGTAGCCCTTTCTATTGCAAGAAAAAGAGTGCTGTAGTATACAGCTGATAAAACTTTTGCACAGTGACTCTAGGGGAAAAATACAATTTGAGGGAAGAGTTCAGGAGCATCTGATGATGTTTGATGCTGAGAAAACATAGGGTTCCCTTATGAAGCCTGTGTGACTTGGGAGTTTCTTGAAGAAACCACCCATGCACGATTAGGTATCGCCTCATGGTAATTCTAACGTCCATTACGAGGTTTCTTCTTCTAAAGAAGAAACCTCACATCTTCTTCTAAAGCCATGTAGTATTAGACATGGTCAGAAACGTGGCACTGGCACAGAAAGACATGTTCTCCAGGCTGTTATAGCATGGCTTACTTCCTTGCTCAAGTGCAAGAAAATAAATCCCAACAAAATTCTTGGAGGTTGATACCCAATGCGACTTTTCCCGTATGTTTTTAATTTTCAGGAGTGTGGGAAAACTCACACTTTGATTCGGGTAGAGGGGGGAAAATATTTTTTTTTTGCCCACGGGACATCAGTATAGTCTTATCTGTACCTTCTGGTCTGTATTTTTGTATTATTTTGGTGTTAAACTAAAAATAGCTGTTGTGGTTTGGGCTGGACTTGGCCACTGGAATGACAGATGCTCTCTAAAATCAAGTCAGGACAATAACTAAATACAGTTTTAGCATTCTACTACTGTCATTCATATATATATATATGAAAAAGGGGTGTCTAGCTTTGTTGGAATACCTTCAATGAGATACTAATTGCAAAACGAGTGTCCTGAAGGATATTTTTTCTTTATTCTAGTAAGCACTATGAGTTTTCTTTTCTTACCCGAGATGGATGTTCTTATACATACATCTTTGAGAATGTGAGAATTGTCTATTAAGAATATCTTCAAAAAGAACAGAAGAATTACATATTCTGTTTTCTAAGGGAAAATGTTTGGGTTTTTTTAATGAATTGACCAACTTGTTACCTGCTCTGCTGTCTGGAGATCAATATGTGAAAATGAATCATTTTGGCGATTGTAACTTGATGCGATGGGAAGTTCTTAGGGAACTTTTTGGCCGGTGTCTTTTTTAAAGGGTTTGTTGATGGCTGGCTGATTTTTTTTTTCTTTTTTTTTTCCTTTTTAGCTTAATCTTGGTGGTCTTCTGCCTTGCACTGCTTTTTTCTGTGCTCGTAGTAATAGTTTATGGCAGGCAAAATACCTGATTAAGTGCAGCTGACTGCTGCTGGGAGGAATCTGGTTTATGCCTAGACACTAAGTTTTACTGTAATACAGATCCGAAATTGAAGAAAGAGTTTTTGGTATTCATAAAAATACAGTCAGGTAACATAGTAATCCTTTAGTAATACTTATAGTCTTTGTTAGTAGCTGCATTTTAGTTGTCCTAAATCATCTGATGTGTAGTTGAGGTGATGTTATTAGCTGTGAACCGGAGCCTGCCATATTTTTTTCTTCTAAAGGCAGTGCCGTGGGGATGGGGAGTGTCAGTAAAGTAACCAGCTGGACTGACCGTGCGGGTTGTTACCTGTCTGCATCCCAACTCCACGCACTGCGCGACCCCGCTTTGCCGCTGCCTGACGTTCAGCCGCTCCTAGAAAACAGCGAGCAGAAAAATGAGCTTAGGCCTGCGCCCGTTAAGCAGATCTTCGTTTTGCTGCTGGTTCTCAACTGATCTTTTCCTCCGATGAGACAAGTAAATTTCTGCTAGCTGTACCCAAACTACAGCCAGCTGCAAAGAGCAGGGTTCTGCAAAACTGCTGCACAAGCAGTCCCTGCCAGCCGCGCTTGAGGACCGGTGACTCAGTCTGGGTGAGTTTGGCTCACAGCGTGCTCGAACTGTCACGGTGCGCTCAAGCGGTGTTTCTCAACCTGTCTTAACAGGGAGATCGACTAACTGGTTTTAGGAGGAGCGCTGGGCTGTTTCCTGAACAGCTGCCACAGTGACCTTTTTCCATGCTAAACTTTTGAATTTGCTCATTTGTTTGGTAGGAAGATGTTCCCTTCTGTTTCGTGGGCTGCTTCTCAGGTCCATGGATGAGGAGGTTGAGGTGTCTCTCTACAGAGAGACCTGGACAGGCTGGAGATTTGGGCGGAGAGGAATCTTATGAAATTCAACAAGGGCAAGTGTCAGATGCTGCCCCCTGCACCAGGACAGGTTGGGGATGACCTGCTGGAGAGCAGCTCTGGGGAAAGAGACCTGGGAGTCCTGGTGGACAACAGGATGGNTGGAGGCGTTCCTGTGCCCCCTGCTCTGGGTGACCCTGCTCTGGCAGGGGGTGGGACTGGGGGATCTCCAGAGGGCCCTGCCAACCCTACGGTTCTGTGAATACGTCCAGCAGAGGAGCACAGTTAGGCATGGTGCATCAGGCAGAAGGAGGTTAGATGCATCTTCTGGAGAGCAACAGGATGAACTGGAAGAGTTGTACTGGAAACAGCCTTGAGTTGTGCCAGGGGAGGTTTAGATTGGATAGTAGGAGAAATTTCTTCACCAAAAGGGTTATCCAGCACTGGAACAGGCAGCCCAGGGAAGTGGTGGAATCGCCATCCATGGAGGTATTTAAAAGGCATGTAGACGTGGTGCTGAGGGACATGGTTTAGTGGTGGTTTGGGCAACGTTGAGTTGATGGTTGGACTCGATCTTAGAGGTCCCTTTCAACCTAGACAATTCTATGAAATTAGGCAGAGCCAGCAGGCAAATATGGATCCAGCGTCCTGAGGAAGGGGAGACTGTTCTGACAGTGCTCTCCTCTCACACAAGTTACTATCTGACCATCTTGCTCTGCTTGAAGGTTTCTCAGCTCTGCTGCATCGTACTCCCCCTGCGCTAGCGCAGAGAGACCCGAGGCGCTCCTTTCACAAGATCACCTCATGGTAACGAGCTGAGGTTTGCTCCTTTTGTAAAACTACATCTCCCAGCAGGCACTGGGATAACTCTCTTACCTAATCATGAGATCACTTCCCTCATAGCCATCTTACCAACCCTGCGCAAAACGCTTTCTGGGGAGCAAAGGTGGTTAGAGAGCTAGAGCAAGCAATAGAAAAAAACCTGCAAACTATGGCCGGCAGTGGAGCAAATGCAGGTATGATTCAATGTGATTAGAGTATCTGTATTTATTGGAGAGGTGAAGCTGTTAAAATTCAGCTGCTTGAGTATGTGTGGAGCCTCTTCCAAACTCCATGGCTGCTCCCATGAAGGTCATATTAAAGGCAGAAGAGTGTGCGAAATGGGTCCATGTGGAAAATGATTAGAGTTTTGCTAAGAATCTGTGGGAGATCGTATTTCCTTCCCGCTTAGATTTGATTTTCAGTATTTGTACAAAGCCAGCGTAGAAGTGTCGTAGTTTATAAAACTTTTTATGTGCAAATGAAGCATAGTTGTTGAACTTTGGGGACAAGCAGGAGGACTCAAACGTTAAATGTCAGGTTTTGTGCCGAGATGGAGTCATGATGCCTGGTCTGTGAGGCCTGAGGTGGTGTTTCCCATCAGGGTGACAACAGGTTTGTGTTGCAGAAAACAGGCAGCGAAATCACGTTCCTCAGTGGCAGTGAGAAGTGGAGTTGTGCAAGGATGTGAGATGCTGTGCTTTCGTCTATCCAAGCAGGATTTTGGACAGCAATGTCTCTCTGTCTGGTTTAGCTTCAAAACGAAGCGCCTATAATGGGTCACGGAGATATTTTGTCGGAAAAATTGCCTCTACCAGGGCAGGCACCGCTAGTCTGGCAGCTGCCCGTTAACTGGGAGCTAGAGATGTGTCCGTCAAAGGAAACTGATAGAATTGCTTTTGCAGAATTAGCTTCCTATGGGCCCTCTGTTCAGAAAATAACGCCGGCATTTCCAAAGTAGAATAAGGATTTTGGAAGAAAAATGCTTTTATTCTGGAATGGCGGGTGCTGCTTGTGATTGTTTTGGTTTTTTTCCTGTCTTGTCTGGGGTGGGAACGGCCAGGGTAGAAGGCTGGTCGATAAAGCGTGCATTACAAAGAACGAGGAAGCTATAAAGTGAGGTGGAGGTGAGATAAGGAGTTGGGATATGTGTGCATAGGTTAAGAGCGGGGCTGGATCCGTGGCAGAAGGCATCATGAGAGAGGACAGGCGAGGCTTCGCAGTGCCTGCGGCCTGAGCACATGCGTCCCTGCGGTGGGTGGGATGTCACCTGCCTCCTGCTCCGCCCGGGGGGAGCAGGCACTGGCCGGACATGCGGCAAATTCGGGATGTGGCTGATCATGGAGATGGCTCTTTAACCCCCCCCTCGGAGAGAAGGGTGGTTGGAAAGGGGGTAAACAAGACCTCTTGCTCTGCTGTTGCTTTTTTATTTTTCAGTCTTGTTTTTTCTAGTGTTTTTTTGGTAAAAGCCTACCCAGCTTGTGCGTTAAGCATTTAATTCTGCAGTGAGTCGGCAGTGACTCACAACAAAACCCAGCTTGCAGCTAGGAAGCGATGAAAACGCTAAGTAAAGTAAACTTGAGAGAAAGCAAAACATATTGAGGTAAGCTCAGGTGGGATGTTTGAGTTTCTTATTAATAGCGTATAATTTAAAAAATGTTTTCTCTGTATTTTGTAGTGCAGAAGAGCTCTGGTAGTGACTGCAGACACTTGAGCATTTTGAAACAGAGTCAGTAACATGTTGGTGTTTTGTCATGAAATTTAATTGCTAAGATAGGCTGTAAGATGGGAATTTGTGACTATAACCACATTCGCGTTTTTTTTAAAGCAGAGATGGAGCTAGAGTGCGCCAGTGCTAGGAACGCTTTATTGGTTTACTGGGGAGAGCATCAGCAAGGTGCTTAAAGGGGTGCAAACCCCAGGGGAGGGCAGCAGAGTACAGAGCCACCTTCCGTACTTAAATATGGAAAAAGTGCACTGCACAAGGCTGCTTCTTAATTACCAGAACCTTGATGATGATGATTTTAAATCCAGGAAGCAACTCAGCTGAAGAAAGGACTGCAGGAGGCTGCCCAGCTGTTGCTGTAGACCGTGCACTTTGAACACTGAGAAGGTGCTCTGTGAGTCGGTTTGTTTTTTGTTTTGCTGATAAAGCTGCGTAGGGATTTGTGCCAGCGTAGCTTTCTGTGCCAGGGATCCCACTTGAGAGCCACGCTGGCTGACGCCTGTGTAGACATGGCCCGAGGGGGTTGTCCAGCCACTTTGTCTGGTTCGTCTCATGGCAGGGAGAGCGTGCCGGCTCCTGCTGCAAAGCGCGGACAGCCAGTTACGGTCTGATTTTTGTTACACCGCAGAGAGGGATTTCCCTTCTAACCCCTCTGTGAATGAGAAAGATGTGGAAACAGTCCATCCACGAGTTCAGAGGGATGAAGTGGGGTCAGATAATGAAACAGAGCTGACTCCTGTGCCCAGGACACAGCAGTTCTGGCCCGAGTGGCTTCCTGAAGAAAAGAGTTCTAGATTATCAGGTTGCTTACGTGCCTGTGGTTTTTGTCTCTTGCAACTTGTGAGCGTTGTGGCTGATTTCAGATGGATTTTGTAGAGGAACAGAGGTCTTAAAGATGCTGGGTCCCTAATGGCTTCAAGAAACTATCATCTGGTGGGGAAAAGTGACTCCAGGAATGCCCTTATTAAGAGTCTGTAGTGTCAGCTTCCCTGTTCCTTAGATAAAAGAGAAACTGCATGTGGATGAGAGAACCAGGATTAAGAGGACCCCATCTGAGTCTGAAGCTTTAAACATGCAGAAGGGTGGCCAGTGTCTCTTGCGCTGCAAATTCTCAAGACGTGGTTTGTATTCTTGATATCATCACACACTTAGTTTTTAAGCCATAGTAGCAGGTTGTCTGTAAAAGTAATATGCCAGGAGTTTTAGATCTTTAAAAAGGGAAGTACACTCTCCTTCATAGGTGAAATTTCTATTAATAGTGTCTGCATCTATAAAACTGTTTGAAATAAAGCAGCTCTGCAAACAAAGATACTTTCTTCTTTAAACTCTGGCTTTTTTGTTGCCTCAGTAGTCTTTCATTTACCCACGCCAACCACAACATAAGAAGTCAAGTTCTTTTCAAATCTCCACTTTTCCTCTGAGGGACTCAATCAGCCTCTCTCCTCTCTGACTCCTCACTCTTGCTTTTCCAGTCTCTCGGCTCAGTCCTCTGCCACGGAAGGCTGCTAGGGGAAAAAAAAGGACTTAGTCCACTAGTCAGAGATCAAGACTGAAGGTAAGAAGAGCACTGCATAGGATGTGATCAGGATGTGTTCACTGCTCGGCACTTCACAGAGCCTCTGGTCCTCATTCCCACCAGCGCTTCTGTTCCTCTTGGCTTTTCCGAGCAACGTAAGANAAAAAAAAAAAAAAAAAACCTCGTGTAGGTTTCGCTGCCATCCAGGTCGTTTGGAAAAATAATAATGGTCACTTGGCCATATTGTTTACCCAGATGCTGTAGACTTCAGGATGTACAGTTACATCTTCACTGTTCAGCTGGCTAGAAGTCCGTCTCTTTGGACCTGAGACTCGTTGCCTGGGCAGGCAGCTCCAGCCAGGCTGGGCGCTGCTTGGCAAGGCAATGGGTTCAAGCTGTGGGGGCTGGAAACGGTTGGTTGGCTTCTCTTGGTTTATAACAGAGTCTAAAGAGTGGAAATGGCTAAAGCCATTTTGATTTTCATCTCTCACTTTGATGTTTTTTCCTGAAATGCTGTGAAGTTGGTAAGCAGCAGAAAATGCGGTGCGCTGTTACAAGCTCTCTGGTGACAGAAAGCATCCGGCTCCTACGCTGTGTTGCCACCTCCTGACCCAGGAGAGGGCAGCAGCAGCCCAGGCTGCAGTCTCTTCCAGCCTTTCCAAAGCTTTGCTCTTCCTTTTCCCGGTGGGAGTTTGAGCCTGCAAAAAGCTTGGAAAGAAATGCGGTGTGTGGAGTAGCAAGTGAAAGGCAAATACCAATTGGATTGGGGGTAGCAATACTCTCCGTACTCGCAAAACCACGTGCTCGCAACATGAAAGCAAAAAAGGGAAACTAGTTCCAAAGAAGCAGTGTAGAGGTATGGGGTTTCTCGTAGCAATAATTTTGGACTTTTGTTATTGGTCATCACTGCGTTAAGGTCTTTACTGCAGCAGAAAATATTGTTCTGTTGATTTAGTTGCTCACGGTGGAGGTGGAAGGTAAGTACAATGAAATACCGTCTGCTCTGTGGATTGTAGGAACCTCTTCTTAACGCCTTGGTAGGGTGGTGGTGAATGCGGGGGCTGGCAGGACAGTCTGCAAAGGCTGGCTCTGATGTTGTAGATGTTTATCACCTATTTCATGGTGAGCTCTTGTGTTTTCTCATGTTGCTTCACTTGCAAAATAGTTCGGGATAAAGAAGAGTAATTAGCAGCATCTTGCTGACATGCCGGCTGGCTTTTTAAACCTGCTATGTGTGGGAGAATAAATAACAAAGGTGGCAATTCTTTTTTATCTGTGACACTTTCTATTCCCCTGCTTTGGCATTCCAGGTGCGGACTGTCCGTTCTTCCCCCTTGCTCAGTCTTCTTAGCCTGATGTTTGGGACTGAGCACCGTGAAACTCAGACAGATCAAGTAAATTTTTACCCACAGCTTCACCTTTTTAGGTCATAATTTCTCCCTGTAGCCGAGTCTGTGCCTTTTGGACCAGCTGGACGGGTAGCTTGTTCTTGTGTTAGGCGATACCAGTAGGCGTGGAGAACAACCCCCTTCAGCTCCCACCCTGCCAGTATGTGTCACTTGTCCCCTGAGTGTGAGGAGGACGTGCTTGAAGTGTACTTCACATATACTTGTCTGCATAACAGCTAACCCAGAGCAGTGGCCACCTCGTTTCTATTGGTACTGGTCTTTCCTGGGATCACGTGGCTGCCGTATCTCTTTCCCTGTTTACACTTAAGGGATGGATCTGCTTTGCTGTTCGTGTGGCTTTAAATTGGCTGTCTCCGTTTCTCCGATGTATTTGTTTTTTCAGGTCACACGCTCTGAAATCACAGCAAAATGTAAAACTGTTGTTTGTCAAAGCTCTTCTAAAATGATTCGTTAAAGAAGTTTTAACTTTGTGAAACAGACCTTTGTGCTGCTTAATAAATGCAATGACAAAGGGAAGTAGCTTTCTCTTCCATTTACACTTTAACTTGCAGGCACCCTAGTCTTTTTAAAACGTTTTCCTTAGCCTTAGTCCAGAGTTCTAAGCAGAACAACTTCTGAACGATTCCTGTCGCTTTATACAAGTGCAGGTCGTTGTTAACCTCTTCCAAAAAAATTACAGCCAGACTTTGATCTTGAATATGTATGCAGCCTGATTTTCGTTTTCCTCTGAAGTGAGGACTCGTTTCCTTGGTCTCTGAAACAAACAGGAGTGGTACGTACTCATTGCTTGAGAAAAATCAGGCCAGAGCATTAGAGATCTAGTTGGCATTTAGTGATAATTCTTTATGCTGAGATTTCAGTCTTCTCCTTCCTTGCGTGTAGATGGGAGGGGGCATTCTCTTCAGGTCAGGCTACAGAGACGGGTCAGAAATGGACCACCCAGAAGAATGCTCTATGTAAGGCCAAGAGCAGGTTTGAAAACTTGTTTTCTGTGACTGTGTATTGTTCCCCATCTCCCCTTGCACCTTGGAGCTGATGCTGCTCTAGAGAAAGGCATTGCTGCTGCACTGGACCATTTCTGAGGTGTTTGTGGTCACCTCAGCTCACAGCAAGCTGCAGAGCACAGATCCCTCAATTTTCTTTCTTTATTCTTCTTCATCCACAGAGACTCCCCAGCTGAATCCTGTAATGGAGCCCCTGTCCTGGATGCTGGGCACCTGGCTCTCAGACCCGCCAGGAGACGGCACCTTCCCTACAATGAAGCCCTTCCAGTACCTGGAAGAAGTGCACATCTCTCACGTGGGGCAGCCCATGCTCAACTTCTCGTAAGTCTGAGGGTTTATCGCTGTTGGCAGCGGCTTTTGGATTGGGGCAGGCATGGCTCCAGTGAGATTTGTTGGTTGTGTTTCTTTTCCAGTGGCAAAGTAAACAAGTTTTCACTTACCAAATGAGGCGATGTAATGGTATGTGACTGCATGGTCTGACTTTTGTTTGCCTTTAAAACTTGTGATTAATTGGCATGCTGTCGCAGCGTACCCAGGGCTGCACTCCTGCAGTCCCTGAAGATTCACCAGCCCAGGAGCACAGTGCCCTTCTACAGAGCTTTTCAAAAGTGAGTTCACACCTGTGAAGTTGTGCAGAAGCACACGAGTGCAGGATCAGGAGTGTGGCCCCTGCAGCGTACACGACTTGTAGCCCACCAGTCTTGAGGGCTACGTAGTGAGAAGTAACTCAGGGTGCTGTGAATGTGACTGTAACCTGGAAAAGCGAGAGTAACGTATGGTACCGAGAATGGCCTCAGCATGGGCATCGCTATCTGTGCAAATTCTGTACTTGCCTTTGAAAGGCTGGTGATCCTCCCACTTCAACGTGGTGTGCCTTGGGTGCATATGTTGGCCAAAAGATGTACTGTCCTCATGGCCAGAAAAAAACCCCACTGTTCTTCTTGCTGGTGGTAGCTGTCTGATTAGAAATGAATCTTCAAGTAATAGCGCTACAACTGTGATCATTCTGTGTTGTGAAACTCTTACAGATATAGTAAATGGAGGAGCTATGGCATGTCTGCAGAGTTTGACCGTATTAAACTGTGGTCCTCAGTCTTCACCGCTGTGAAAAACTGAGAAAAGTTAAAGTGTTTATTTAACGAACTATATGGGATAGGAGGCAGATACTTGCAGGCAAAGCAGTTAAGCTAATTGTTCTAAGAGAAATCAAAAAGAAATCTGGAGGAAGAGATACGACATGTTAGCTAGCTGATCAGTGCTGCTCCAATTCTTATTTGGGAGGGGTGAGCTGGAAAGTTTGTTGCTTTGAAAACCGGAGAAAAGAATAATTACAAGATGCCAACGCTGTGTGAAAGATGCCCTGTGTTGCTGGTGTGCGCCGTTCATGGTGACAGAGCTGCCAGCTCAGCATGTGACATTTTTAGTCCCGTTTCCAAAAGAAACAAAGCTCTGACAGTCATGCTCTGTCTACATCTCCCTCTTTGACTTTTGAACAGTTGCTGATTTGAGTTACCTTTTGGTTGATTTCCTTTTTTTTTTTTTTTTTTGGGCCAAGGACACTTACAGCTCAGAGCTGTTGGAAGCATCAGGAAAATAGGCAGCGGGCTTGAAGGACAGAGACCTTGTGCCTTGCTGGCTCCTGGAGCAGTGCCACTTACCTGTTCCAAGGCAGTCCGTGTGTCTCTTGAATACTCCAAGCACTGAAAAAAGCCTGATTTAAGTTCATTCCTCCTTTGATTCTAGATAATCCCACCATGAGCCGTGACTCTGGAGGGTATCTGGCTTTACCCCCCTGCAGAGCACAGAGGCTGAGATGCTAGGACAGTCCTTAGCAGGGATGCAGCCCTGTGCCACCAACAGAAAGTCATTCCGTCATTCCTGGTTCTCCCTATAACCACGTGGTTAAACAGAGAGATGCTTTGTATAGAGACAAAGCCAAACAGGAGTAATTGGTGTATTTGTACTCAGAGGACGTTAGGGAGCCAGAAGCAGCTGCAAGGCACCCAAACTCCTCCCTAACCGCATGCCTTAGCTGCGCGCCCCCTTCCTTGTCTCCACTTCTTTGAAGCCCACGGGTTTCTAGTGCCACGTGCTGCACCTCGTGCTGCTGGTCGTCTGGGAAATGTTGACTCTGTGTAATTCATTATATTTTACTTCACATAGGAAACACTTGCTTGGGGCTTTTCAGCTCTCAGTGCTTCTTTAATAACTGCTCCAGCTTGCCGCATGCAAGTGCCTGGACAAACCCCTTGGTCAAGCTCTTGAACATTTATCCCGTTACCATTGGGTGGTAGGCGATGATACATGCGTTCCCAGTGCCAGGACAGGTCACGGTGGCCAAGGAGACTGGTGTTGGGCACCAGTAGGCACATGCCAGTCGCACGACAGAGGCACCTATAGAGGCTGCTGTCACGTGAGGGAGTTCTGGGTGCAGATTTAGCAGCAGCAGCTCCAAGATTGCCTCGGCCTCCTTTCTTGTAGAAGGCTGCGGAGTGGGAAATTCTATGAAAAACATTATGAATAGAGAGAGATTAGTCTAGAATAAAAAAACCACCGATATGATAGTCCACCACAGTATGTAAATACCTAGCTTGCTGTTGTGTTTAAGCTGCTGTTTAATTCGGTTACCTGTGTAGGCTTGTGTTGTGGTTTGGCCTCAGATGGCAACAAAGAACCACGTGCCGCTCTTTTGGGCTTCCCCAATAGAAGAATCAGAAGAAAAAGGCAAAACTCGTGGGTTGAGACTAAGGCAGTTTAACAGAACAGCAAAAGGAACAAGAAAACATCAGTAACACGGATAGAGGAATGTACAAACATGATTACGGAGCTGCTGCTCACCAACTGGACCCCAACTGGACCCGAGATGCCCCAGCCCACTCCAAGCGGCAACTTCTTGCCCCCTCCCCTGGCAGCTCTGACTGGGCATGGCTCCCATGGGATGGAAGGAATACCTGTGTCCCTGCCGGAGCCTGCGGAAAATTGGCCCTATCCCTGCGGGAACCAGGACAACTTGGGAATGCTGCAGCACTAGCGTAATATATGAACATTCAGCCACATTAGGGGTGATCCAACGTAAAACTCTAAGGCCTCATGAAGAATAAATAAGAATCTGTGCTTTTTTTTTTCTTTTCAAAGAGGGTGGTGGGAGAAATAAGTCTGCTCTGTTACTGCCTGCAGGAAGTAATGTAGAAAAAAAACCCCAACTTGCCAGGTTTAAAACGTAGCAAAGATAATATTGTAATGCCAGGTATTTATTTGAGAAGAGGAAGTATTTGAGACAGAGTATGGCCTCAACATCTGTGAAATGTCTAACTTCCCGAGGGAGTTTCTGAGCTAGGTCTTACAAAGACCCAGGAGCTGTGAAAACTATGAAGCCTGAACTTAAATAACTAACTCCAGCTCTAAGAAATAGCTGTGCCTGTAAAGCAACCATATTTTTTACACATATACATCTCCAACCATGACGTGTTGTCAGTCTTTTACTCTTCAAATAACACTGCAGGCAGTCATGTGGTTAACTAAAATACCGTTTCCTCTGAGGCAAAACCAGGCCAAACACTGTATTTTCAATGCAACAAAGAGCAGCTTTTGTATTCTGATTTCCCCTCAGGTTCAACGCCTTCCATCCGGACACCAGGAAGCCCATGCACCGAGAATGTGGATTCATCCGCCTCAAACCTGACACTAATAAGGTGGCCTTCATCAGTGCCCAGAACACAGGTACACGCCTGATATCCATGCTGGGGAAAAGAAGAGGTCCTTACCCTGCTGTGCCATTTCATCACTTCTTCGGAAAATTATTGCGTCTCTCACGGTTTCGTTTAATTTATTTTCACTGCGCAGCAGTGCGGCTCTTTGGCACTGAACCCGCAGTGGAAACAAATTAATAGATGAGCTCGTGTCAAAAGCACTGAGTTTCTAGGACTGGCTATGTGGCTTTGCACAGACAGTGTGGCTTTTTAGCTTTCTGTGACGGGAGAGGACTGCAAGTCAAAATACCGATCGTGCAGGAGACTCCAGGGATATCCTTTTCTCAAGTGATATGTTGGTATTTGCAGGCATAGTTTTGTAAATCAAAAGAAGCCCTGCCTCTGTACCCAGAATTGCAGTCTGGGCCTTAATGATGACAGGTGACATTCTTGATGCCTTTGGAGCATCCTAGGGGTTTTTTTGTGGGGAGGCAAGGGGAACCTGTGCAGATGAGATGCTTCATTCCCCCTGCTCCCCTGAGCTGGACGCAGTTGACCCTGCAGTGGAAATAGAGAGGTGCATGCCTTGGTTCGTGAGCTCCTGGGGCTGGACTCCTCCTTTATTGCTAGTCATAGTTGGCCAGTCACTCCTTCTAAGCAGGGTCATGTCTAACATCCCACTTACCCATGTCAACACTTGCTGTATGGAATACCGTGGGGCGGCTGTGGGGCTGTGGTGGTTTTAAACCCCCTTTGCAGCCTCTCCAGCCAAGAGCGTTTGGTGTGACCCATACAGCAGGGTCCCTGTTAGAGGAACCCAGGCTGTGGCACTACTGAGAGCCTCTGCAGCGCTGTAGCAGGGGAGCTTCTCTCCTGCTGTTCCCTTAACGATCTTGGAGAACAATCTTGGTGCAGTCTTTTTTCTTAGCTCCTAAACTAGGAGAATCTCCCTGCTGTTTGGATGTGGTGCCTTGGTACTTGTTACGCACCTTATGGTGACTGAACAAGAGAACCACATCTAAATTATTAGAAGTGGAAGAGTGTTAAAACCCTGTTAATGCTTAAATTTGCATCTAAAACTCCCGAGCGGGTGCTGAAGGGAAAACTGCCAGTTGCAAAGCGATTCTCAGCCCACACGGTATGAGTAAGTCTATCTGGCTAGATTTTTCTAAGCATCATTCCATGCCTGAGGTTGCGTGGATTTGCAGTTGTTGATACGTGCTAGGTCAAATCAAATCATTCTTCGGGGAGAGGGGTGGTGTATTACCGTAGTGTAATAACTGTGACATCATTAAATAACCTTTGTAGCCTAATTATATCTGACCTTGCTTCCCACTAGGTCTGGTGGAGGTGGAGGAAGGGGAGGTGAATGGGCAAGAGCTGTCTATAGCTTCTCACTCCATAGCCAGGATCTCCTTTGCTAAGAAGCCCCACGTAGAGCAGGTGAGTGCGCACGCTGTGAGCAATTCACGTAGTATTGCTAGCCCCAGAAGGTGTCTAGTTGAGAGGATGGGTTGATTAACATGCTTTAATTACAGATTGCCATCAGGAGTTATTGGAAATATTGCGTGGCATCGTAGCTTATCCTTTCTGTAACAACTGTCAGAAGATATTTCATACGTTACAAGACCCAGAGGGATCATTAAGATAGGAACTGCTGTGAGAGGAAGTCATGTGCTGAATCAGACCAGCCAACCCAGAATTCTGTCTCCAGCAGTGACCAGTAGCCGGTCCTTAGGAAAGAGACAGGGAAAGTTGTCCAAATACCCTTGTACAGCAGTGGTGTTACTTCTTCATGCTGGTCTTCTGGGTTAATTACAGTATGAGGGTGCACACATAAGGTACGTCCAGTATTGGGCCCCATCAGGGTATTTTAGGAACGTCTGCCTTTTCACTGGAGCTCCACCTCCTTTTGCAGCTGTTGCGTGCTTGCTTTTCAGGACATTCACAAGTTGCTGGGGGCTCTCTTCCCGTCTGTGGCTGCTTGGCAGGGCTGGCACTTGCTGTCAGCTCCACTCTTGGTTGACTACAGACCGGTTAGTCTCACCTCTGTCCCTGGGAAGGTACTGGAGCGACTCATTCTGGATGTCATCTCCAAACACGTTAAGGAACAGGAAGTTACTGGAAGTGGTCAGCATGGATTTACCAAGGGTAAATCATGCTTGACCAATCTGATAGTTTTCCATGATGATATAACTGGTTGGCTGGATGAGGGGAGAGCCGTTGTCATCTACCTTGACTTTAGGAAGGCTTTTGACACTGTCTCCCGTAACATCCTCATTAGGAAGCTGAGGAAGTATGGGCTAGATGAAGTGACAGGGAAGTGGATTGAGAGCTGGCTGTGACAGGACTCAGANCTGGGCTCCCCAGTTCAAGGGGGACAGGGAGCTGCTGGAGAGAGTCCAGCGAAGGGCGACAATGATGATGGAGGAATTGGAGCATCTCCCTTGTGAGGAAAGGCTGGGAGAGCTGGGACTCTTTAGCCTGGAGAAGAGAAGGCTGAGGGGAGACCTGATTAATGGTCACAAGTATCTCAAGGGTGGGTTGAAGGAGGATGGAGCCAGGCTCTTCTCAATGGTTCCCAGTGACAGGACGAGGGGCAATGGGCACAAGTTGGAACATAGGAAGTTCCATTCAAATACACGGAAAAACTTCTTTCCAGTGAGGGAGCCAGAGCCCTGGGACAGGCTGCCCAGGGAGGGTGTGGAGTCCCCTTCTCTGGGGACTTTCAAGCCCCGTCTGGATGCAGCCCTGAGTGATGTGCTCTGGGCAACCCTGCTCTGGGAGGGGGTTGGACTGTATGATCTCTAGAGGTCCCTTCCAGCTCTGAAGATTCCATCATACTTTGTGGATTCTGACTTTTTTTTGGCGTGGTGGCAGTTTGTTGTTGACGCAGCTGGATGAGGTGCAGCCAGCTGTGAGTAAGAAGGCAGTGCTGGAGTTAGTGCGGCACACTGAGGTCACTGCTGGATCCTAGCTGTCACGCAGGGAGTTGTCCCAGCTGAGAAAGACAGCGGGGTTGAACAAATTCTCACCAAGGAGTAGGTACTGGCATGTTCTTGTGTCTGTTTTGTTTTCACATGTGAACCAAAGGAGTGACCGCAATTTTTGAAGGGTGGCAAGTGAGGTGTGGCTCTCGGGAGAGAAGACACTGCTTTGATCGCAGCAAATACACCATTGTCTTATTCTGGACTTCAAGGCTTGCTTTTGCAACCTAGTTTTTATGCGCTATAAAACCGACCCATAGATAACACGACCCATAGGTAGCACAAGCTTGTGGAGGTGCAGCCAGTGTCGTAAGTGTGCTCCTGGAATTCACTAACGTGCCAAAAATTGTATGTGTCCTAACTCCGGAAAGGCAGTCCTAACTCCCCTGCCTTCAGCTGCGTGTTTTAAGTTGTTGGGTTTCTCCTTTCCCAGGAGCAGCGATATTGCCTCCTTGCGGTTAAATGCTATGGATATCGCCAAGGCAGCAGAGCTCTTAATTACAAACATTAAAATAAAATGGACCACACCCTCTCAGAATCACTGCCTGAAATGCGAGCAGATAAGACTGGTGGGAGAAGAGGGGGAAAGCCATAGAAAGCCAGTGAATGTCTTCCTCATGGAGGGCTCCAAGGCTGGCTTTGGCTGGAGGACTGACGAGGGAACCTCCTGAGCTGAAGGTCGGTGGTGGGCTGGCAGCTGAGGGCAGTTCAGGCCCAGGTACTGGTCACGGTATCCGGGAGGTCCTTGCTGGTGAAAGAACATATGGAAAGAGAGAGGTTATGGCAGGTAACGAGCTCCCAACGTGCTTTCTTCTTCACCGAGAACAGTGCAAACTCCCCATGGCAATTAAGAGACTACAAGTGCCGTGAGAAGGGCACGTGTGCTGCTGCTTTAGTTGCTCGTTTTGAGAAAACTTCACCATAATGCTGTGTTCCTGCTGAAAAGTGATTCGGGACGGCTGTGGCTCGGCCGAGCCATCGTTCAGGCAGGAGTACCCGTTCCCTGGGCCAGGGCTGTGTGGCAGGCGCTGGAGGAGCAGTCCCCGGGCTCTGTCCCTGCTAGAGGCGACGCTGGCGTGATGTCAGGCACAATTGCAGCGTGGACTCTTCCTCTTCCTCCCTCCCTGAGGTGTGAGTGTCTCTCAGCTCCCACCCTGTGTGTATATGTAAGAGGTGCTCCGCAGGGAGCGGAGGAGCACTCTTAGGCCGGCTTTCTTTCCAAACACCCTGCTTACGCGAGTGTCTGGAGAACAGGCGCGTTTGCAAGTATTTGTAGACTTCAGGGCTGTTCTGGCAGCGCGTGGGTGCTGAGGGAACTGGCTGATGCGCCTGCAAGGCTGCTGTCTTACCTTCGGAAGGTGATGGAGATCAGCGGGGTTTCCCGCTGGCTGGAGGAACGTGGCATGTGGGTCACCCCTCTTCGGGAAGTGTCTGAATGCCAACCTGGAGACCTACAAGCTGGTCAGTGTCACTTCAGCCCTCGAAGATTTCTGCACGCATAAAGAAGGTGGTTGGGCACAGGCAGTGTGGTTTTACCGTGGGGAAATGGCGCCTGGCCGACCTCGTTGTCTTCTGTGATGAAATGCCTGGATATGGATGAGGGGAGAGCAGTGGATGCGGCTTATGTTGAATTCAGCAATTTCCCATGGCCCTTTCCCAGTGCTTTGTGTTTCCTCTCCTGTGTGGGAAGCCCCTGTGCATCTCAGGTGTACACAGAGCTCGCCCTCCCACGGTACCGTCAGCCAGCCTTTGAAGCTCACTTTTAAGAGAAAATCCCCCTCTTCTTTTTTACTGAGTTCATTTCATTTCCTCCTTTCGGCAGGAGGACCTACTGTGGTCCAGTCGGAAAAGAACGAGCCGTTCAGAAACCCTGAGCAGAGCCCTGACATTGTGAGATAATTTCTTGTTAAAGACGAGTGTCTCTTGTATTCCTTTTAATTGCCGTTTTCCTGCTTGGGGTATTTGAGGAGCACTTTCGTGCGTTACAAAGAAAGCCCCCATCCGATCAGCAAATACGAATCTGTTGTTTGCGTAGGACCCTGTTCCCGCCGTTGCCCCCATGAAGGTCAGAGGAGGGGGTGCATCCTCTGCAGCCCTGGGTAGCTTCACTCTCAGGTGGCAATAACCTGAAAGGAGGAAGTGTTGGATGGTGGCATTAAGGGCACGTGACCTTCACTGGAAATGAATATATTTATAAAAGCCTCCGCATTTTAGGGGTTTCTAAACAGGTCTGGTTTAAGTGACCGCAAATTAATCGTGCTTGCAGGTGATCCTGCTCCCTCAGGACTTTCACCCCTGGGTTTGTGTTCGGTTCGGGAAGCAGCACGTGGCCACCGGGCGGTATAAGGAGCTCTTCTGGATGCTGTGGAGCCAACCCTGGGCTGAAATCACGCAAAGGGCTGAAGTGCTGGCTGTGCGGCTCCCTGCCAAGCTGCCTCCTTGCAGCGGCACTCACGGGGGAGCTGCCGTGCCCTGGTGTCATCCGCGCGGTTACGTGGCCCTTCGCCTGCAGGGCCGGGCAGCTGGAGTGCCACCCTCCGGAGCGCTAGTCTGGGACAGGAGCTGAGGTTCAAAAAGGGTGGTCCTGCTTCTCTCCTTTATTTTGGTGACAGCTAGGAGCAGACCAACAACCTGGGCTGGACACGGGACACTTAGCCCCTCCCTGCTCCAGTTTGGAAGCTGCTATGCCTGGATTCAGGTGTCTGCTTGCATGGGTCCCAAGTGGGTCCAGCTCCACGGGGCAACCCCAAATGGCCTCTATTGAGGTTTGGTGCAACACAGGCTGTCTTGGGGACCACTGGGGTGGAGAGATGGGGACAATGTCGCCTGTCGAGCCCTCTCGGTGGATGGCATTGCTCTTCCCCAGCGCTGAACCCCCGCCTGGCTGGAGGTGCAAGCCGAAGCTCGGCAGGCTCCAGTCTCCCCGTGTAACGTGAGCCACGCTGTGGCCTGGCGCGGCGTGGTGGCCTCTGGAGAGCCTGAGCGGTGTCGAAGGCTGCCTTGGGGACGTCGTCCAGCGCAGAGCGTCTCCCTGAGCCACCAGCTGGGAGCTGCTCTTCTGACGGAGGGATGTTGGCCTGTCAGTGCTGAGGTGGCGTCAGTAGTGCCAGGACGCTGCGTTGCTCTGTGGATAATGGTCTTGGGGCACGGAAGTGGTATTTTGGGAAGAGGCTGCCGCCTTTAGGAGAGAAAAGTTCCCCTTGTTCACTCTGATGGCTGTAGTGGGCGCATCCTTCCATCTGCGGCATGTTGACAGCAAACACAAGGACGGCAAAGGGACAGCAGAAAGCGCAGGTAAGGAATTTAACCTGTGGGTGCCGTTTGCTTGATTTCTTTATTTCTTTTCTCCCCCCCCTTTTTAGATTACCAGAAAATTCAGGCTCAATTCCGATGGGAAACTCGAACAAACTGTCTCGATGGCAACCACTACGCAGCCCATGACTCAGCACCTCCACATTACCTACAAAAAGGTGACGCCCTGACGCTGGGAGGACGGGCTCTCCCCGCCGAGGGCGAGGAGAGGGGCGTCCTGCACCAAGAGCAGCTCGGCAGCACGGCATGGCAGACCCCGGAGCTGGCTGCCTGCACTTGCCCCAAGGGCCACGGAGCTGCCCGTTCTGTTGAGAATGTTACTCAGATGTTTCTGTAATGGTATATTAAAAAAAAAAATAAAAATCTTTTATTTTTATGGCTGTGTCTTTGGGCGTGATTGCAGGGCGGTCTGCGCCTCCCTCTGCTCTGGCAGTGGTTACGGAGGGGCTTTCCATTGTCTGTTCCTTAGTAGATGTTGGGCTGTGGATCCGACCCCCTGGACCCTTCTCTGCAACCTGACTAAGGCCGTGGAAGCAGCAGGATCAGAGATGGATTTGCGCTGCAGGGACAGACCCTGGGAACTCCAGCTCCTGCTTAATGGAACTCAAGTATTCGGAGAGAGTGCCTGCGTCTTGCTGTGGGACAGAGAGAACTGTCACAGGACCCCATCCCGATGGTGCCATCCAGCTGACTTGAAAGGGCTCGGGGCAGCCCTGGGTGTCAGGGCCAGACCTGCAGAGTCTCACGAGAGTTTGGGTGACTGCTGTGAGCCAACAGGCAGCAAGAGAAACTGTCAACAGGGGGCTTCGATCTCGGCGGTTCTTTCTTCTCGCTCAGCCTTGATGGAGAACTGGGCTGCTCTCCCCTGGCCTGAGGAGGGGGATAAGGCTTGGAGCCGAGCCACCAAGCCACCATCTTCAATGCCATGGGCGGCCCTGCCTGGTTTCTTCTGCGCTGGTTTGCTCACCGCTGCGGAGATACAGCCCTGGCCCTGCCTGGGGGAGGGCTGGTGCCCGTGGAGCCTCCACCACAGGTGCCCAGTGCTGGGCTCTGTCTCCACCGGGTAAGAAGCATCAGTTCAGGAAAGGCCCTTGGAAGGGAGGTGTCCTTCACGGGAACTCCTCAGAGAAACAGGCCCAAATGCTGCCTCTGGGGCTTGGGCAGAGGGCTCGGGAGGGTTCCCCTTCTCCTGGCAGATCAGGGCACGTGTCCTCCCGTGCTCTGCAGCCAGCTTCCTCCTTGGCTCAGGAAAACCTCCGGCAGCAGCAGTGGCCACACCAGGGCAGCTCCTGGGAGGACTGAGCCCTGGCAGGAGAGGGATTTCCCACAGAATGGTAGGGGTTGGCAGGGCCCTCTGGATATCCCCCAGTCCCACCCCCTGCCAGAGCAGTGTCACCCAGAGCAGGGGGCACAGGAACGCCTCCAGGCGGGTTTGGGATGTCTCCAGAGACGGAGACTCCCCCACCTCCCTGGGCAGCCTGGGCCAGGGCTCTGCCACCCTCAAGGGAAAGAAGTTCCTCCTCATGTTTAGGTGGAACATGTTCAGATGGGTGCCGCTGGGAGAGACCCGCAGCCAGGGGCTGATCCCAGCGGAGGCTCCGTGGTGCTGGCAGGAGGTTTGCTGCTCTTGGCAGGAAAAAGCTTTCTGGTCCAGGGACATCAATCTGGCCGAATTCGACCCGGGGGACGGGACGTGGGTGCGAGCATGGCCCCCGGTGAGTGGCCGCAGGCCTTCGTGCTCTCGCCTCCTTCCTCCCGCTGTCGCAAAGGGATGTTCGTGTGCCTGGGTTTGCTCTCAGCCTTGCTGGGGTTTATCCGGGCTTTTCGGAGCTGGCTCCACGCAGCTCCCGCTGGGCCACCGCGGTTTTGGCATATGCCAAAGTGAAATAAAAGCCCCGGTCTCTAGAGAGCTAGCCAGCCGAGAGCGGATGAGCATCCACGTTAATGTGTAATTAATGTGCCATTCTGGCTTCAGTTCTTTTGGCAGCGCAGAGTTAATTACAACTGAACTGTAAAGCATTGCACATGGATTTTATTTGCTGCCTTATTAGTGGCATCTGCTCTCCCGGCAAAACGCCTCAGCTGTTTCCTCTTGTTCGAGGAGACCAGAAGAACTCGTTGCATCGCTGGCCCATGTGGAGTTACGTGCTTCGGCTGGAAAAGCGACCACCGCGCTCCCCTTTGCACCCTAATTGCTTCGGTGGAGCGGGGCGCGGGGCTTCACCTGACGGACGTGCCTGCGCTTGAGAACCAGCATCTCTCTTCCAGCCGTCTCCCGGCACCGCCCCGGGATCTTTTACAGTCTTTTCCATTGGGGATGGCTGGACCCCGGTGCCGCGGGACCCTTGGCTCGCACCGGGCTGCCATCCCCGGGGCTGCCGGGTGTTACCGGACCCTGAGCCACAGCCGGCACATCGCTGGCCGCCGCAGCATCCCGCGCCTTGGCTGCCTTCCTGGCCCGGCTTTGCTGCTCAGCACATTTCCCCGGGAAAAACGAACGCTGGTTTTGTTAAGCCAATTTTTGCAGCAAAGGCAAGTTAAGTGGCTGTAAATCCGGTGGAGAAGCCGCCTCGTTTAGGGCACGGAGCGTACCGAGGTGGGAAGCCCCAGCTGAGAGGTGGGACGTTGGGGTTCCTTGCCAGGGGCTTGTGTCACAAAAATCCGCGCTGGGCCCGCGCTGACCGAGGGGAGAGGCTGGGATGCAAAGCACAGAATTACAAGGGTAAATATTTACTCCTACGGATGAGGTGTCCCAGCCAAATCGGGGCACCCCAGCGGGGTTTCACCCGAGGTTCTTGCGCCCTTCAAGCAGTCAGGTACAACGTGACTCGACTAAATCGCTAACACCCCCGCCACCAATTGCTGATGACAGTAAAACTTTGCAAAGCCATGATATTTCGGCAGCATTCCTGCCGCTTCTATTGACCCGGGTGTCCCTGGAGTCGGTCTTGCTCAAGTTACCGATCTGGGGGGCCAGACGATGCTGGGAGGGTTTCAAAGACGTGTCAGAAAAGGTGGGATGCTGGCGTTAGGATTGTCCCAGCGACAGAGCTGTCCTTTATCCTTCATGGACAGCTCTAAGCTTCCCAGAAGCAATGTCCTTCTTTCCCGGGCCGCGCTGTCCTTTAGTTTGTGCTATTTAAGCATGAGCAATACCAAAGTCTTCAGTAAAATTCCACTACCTCATTGCACCGCAGTGATATATAACCAATATATATATTTTCTGTATGTATAAATGAAGTTAATACGCTTGCAGACTTCATAGTCTTTACAGACTGATCGACATTGATAGTTAGGGAAGGGATTTTTCCATCGTCCTTTGCCCAGCCTCCAGCAGAGCCGCTGGGCTGCCTTTCCTCTCCGGCAGCATCCGTGTGCTGGGGTCCCGCTGTCCCCCGAGCGTCGGACACCCGCCCGGAGGGGCTGTCCCTGCGTGGGGCTGGCGGCAGCGGGAGGCCGGGGGCTGCGGGTGGAAATGGGGAGCGTGACTCAGCCACTCCAGCAAACTCGGGGCTTTGCCTGCGCGCTGCGGCGTCTCGGCAGGCACCGCTTCCGCAGCCTGATTTGCTGGGAGGCAGCCAGCCGCCCTGCCGCCTCCTCCTCTCTGCAGGCAGCTTGCAGGCGCCTCTGCCCCATTCTCCTCCGCTCTTCGCCTCTGTCCCCCCCACCCCAGCGACAAAATGACCCGCCGGAGGAGAAGGACACGGGGCTAAATCCCTACGATGGGCATGGAGGAGAGGAGCTGGTGATGCGGCTGGAGGATGCTGCAGGGAAGGTACGGGCGGCATCACCGGGGGGTCGTGCTGGTGGAGGGGCAGGGGGTGGGCACGGGCAGTGTCCGGGGCTTTGCACCCCTGTCCCAGCCTGCGCAGCCCAGAGGTGACCTGAGCCCCAGGGTGAGCATCCCTGTGCTGCAGCCCCCTTCCCGGGGGGCTCTGCCCTTGGCCCCGGAGCCTTAAGGACGGATATTCCAGGTGTTTGATCCGCTCTTCACCCCGGGATGCCCATGGAGGACCTGGTGTGAGAGCCCTTCCTGCATGGGCTGCGTACCCCCACCAGCCTGCCTGCCCTGGGGGGCCGGGGACAAGACTTAAGGGGGTGTTTGACCTGGATTTAGCCAGCTCTTTCTCAGGCAATTACATCTGCCGTGGGTTGCGCTGACGCAGAAAGTCGGCCCGTCAAAAAATCTGGCTCCTAAAGTCGGGTTGGTGGGGCTGCGTATGGCCCCGAGGGAGCCCGGCAAGGATGATCTTAAAGGTCTTTTTCCAACCTAAACGATTCCAGGAGACTGAGCAAAAGGCTTTTCCTCACTGCTCCCTGCCCGCAGCAGCGCTGAGCCTGGGGGAGGGAGCCGTGAAGGCAGTACAGTGGGAGCCATGACTTTGCTTGTCCCCCCCAGGGGCTCCCTTAGGTGTGATGCAGATTTTGGCTCGCAGAAAGGCAGCCAAAAACCTCCTTAAACACAGCCCTGCTGGGGTCAGCGCCTTACCTGGGTGCTGGGCTTCCTCCGTCACCTAATCACCGCTCCCCTGGCAGGTCGCTGGTCTCCCTGGGGCTCCTTTTCCACCCCTGCTCCGGCAGCTCTCCCGGCTCAGCAGTTCAGGAGCTTAGCAATGGGGGCCGTGAGCCCTTGGGAGCACTCAGGAGTTTTGCAGCCCCCGCTCTGCAGCAGGCCGGGGTGCACCCGGGATCTCCAGGGACCTTGGCAGGGGGCACAAGACCCCCGTATGGGGGAGTGCCCCGTCTCCGCAGCCGGGGTGTGTCGGTGTGGGTTTCCCCTGCAGGGCCATGCTTGGGAGACCTGGATTCCGCTCTCCCTGCTGCCAGAAATATCCCGGGTGCCTGCAGCAGAAGGAAGCCAGGATTACGGCCAGGCGGGCCAGCAGCTCTGCTGGGGGGCAGAGCGTGGTGGGGTGAATTTTCGGAGGCTTGACGGGCTCCCTGCGGCACCCTGAGGATGGTTCGCCACCCGCGTGGCCCCTGTGTCAGGACCGTGGCGAGGGTCCGGCAGGTTTCCTGTGGCCCCCTCTCCACCCAGGGAATGATGGACAGGACACCCCAGCTCTTTACATCCCATGGGTATCCTTCTTCTTGTCTGCTGCACTCAGGATGGAGATGTTCGGGACCTGCCAGCCTAAGAAGAGGAGAGAAGAGGCCAAGCAGGGCAAGAGGCAGCAGCCATGGCCGCGCGCGGCCGGCGTAGCAAGGTGCTCCCCTCCCAACTGAACAAGGTGTGCCCCGAGAGAGGAGACGACCCCCCCGCCAAGCACCCCGGGAAGATGAGCGACTTCGAGGTGGTCCCCAACCTCCGGCAGAGCAGTAGCAGCGTCTCCAAGAGCAGGCGGAAGGCACATTTCCCCCCTGGCAGCAATGAAAAGGCAAGTTCGGGAGGTGCTGGAGGGGGGGGCAGTTGGCCACACGCGACAGAAGAGCATTAATGAGTTATCCGGTGACTCACTGATTAATAACAGATCACTTCAGGCTTAGGGACAGCCAGAAAACCCCCAGACATCTGAGGTACATGTCCGGCATTCCTATCTCCTCCCCTTGGAGTACACCCGGCTTTGTCCTTGGAGATAGCCACGGAGCTTTCTTCTTTCTCATCGAAAGGAGCATCCAGATGTGCTCCAAGCACTGGAGAGGGCTGGCCCATAACTTCTGGCCCTTTGCAGAAACCCTGACCCGTCGCTGCTTTTCCTGCTCCCTCAGGAAAATCTCATCTCCTGGATTCCTGAAAATATCCGGAAGAAAGAGTGCACCTACTTTGTTGAAAGCTCCCAGACATCAGATTCCGGGTAAGTCAGTAAGTCCCTCGTTGCCCTCCCCTGCCAGGAGAGCAGGAGGGGTGTTCGGTGACAAAGCTGCAGCACCAGAAAATCCCACCTTTCTACCAAGGGGGCTGGTGCCAACGGGATTCACAAATTCCTTTTTGACTTGCTCTTCGCCCTGCTGCGCGTCGCCGCATGGCTGAGAGCCCATGTGCCAGTGAGGAGCTTTTCCCATGCTTTTGCAGGCAATCATTTCCAACCACGCTTTATCCAGGGCGACTAAATTTGCTAAATTGGGCTAAATTTCCCCCTTCCCCCCGCCCCGCTCCAAGCAATGCCTTTGTTTCTGTGCATGTTGGGAGCTGGAGGGCGAGCTGGGTGGGCAGTGCTGGTGCCCCTGGTGTTTTAATGAGAACGCCACCGCCATCAGCCCGGGTCTCGCCCCTTGGGTTTCCATGGTTTTGGGCAAATTTAGCGTCGTGTGTTTCAGGAGGGTGGTGTGCGAGTGCGGCTACCTCAGGGAACAGCACCTGGAAGATGCTGCCAAACCTCCCGTCTTCCTGGGGAAGGAGTGGGACCCCGGCAGGCACATCCAGGAAATGCCAACAGATGCCTTCGGTGATATCCATTTCACAGGCCTGGGGCAGAAGATGGGGAAGGTGATCCCTTTTTCCCACCTGTGGTGCACGGGGAGCCAGTGTTCGGGTCTCGCCGTGAATGGGGTGAAATGGGAATATTTCCCTCCTGATGAAATGGGAATATTTCCCTCCTGAATGAGAGGAGGTTAGGAAAGCATGGAAATGCCCCAGAGGCAACACTGACCCAAGCAGAGGAAGGGGGTGGGACAGGATCCCCCCTCTCTCCCAGCCCTGTACCGAGTCCCTTTCTGAAACCGCGAGCACGGTCTTCACGCCGTGAGGCCCACGCTTCAAGGAGCGGCTGTTCCCTGTCCTCATCCTTAGGCACATCCTGGGAATGCTTGGTCCCGGGGAAGCGAATGGGAACGGGGTCATGCACAAAGACTGCAGGCAGCAGCATCAGGAAAAGGCGTGGGAAGCCCCTGGTTCTTTGCTGGGAGAGGAGAAATTGTGGTGGAGAGCCCCGGTTACCCTGACCCTGGTGTTTTTACCCATTACTCCCGATTTTGCAGTACGTGCGCGTCTCCTCTGATACCCCTCCACGGGTCATCTACCACCTCATGACACAGCACTGGGGCCTCGATGCACCCAACCTGCTCATCTCAGTCACCGGGGGAGCCAAAAACTTCATCATGAAGCCCAGGCTGAAGAACATCTTCCGGCAAGGGCTTGTCAAAGTGGCCCAGACCACAGGTAAGAGAGGCAGAGGCTCTCCCTGCGATTACAGCGGGAGAGGGGCTTGTCACTTGGCGGTGAGATGGGCTGCTGTGGAGATGCCAAGCTGGCCCAGGGGGCCCGTAGCTCCGTGCCTGGACTACCCCCACCAGGGATGGCCTGCTCTTGCTGAATTGCTCCGAACAGGTTCATAAGGAGCTGGACTGCGAGATGCAACGCTGTGCTGAAAAAAGCATCTCCTGTGCTGCCAGGGCTTGGTGTAGTGGAGAGGGAAGACATCCTCTGGGTGATGGAGCATCTCCCAGGACCTGGAGTTCCTGCAGCCACAGAGGGGGATGCTAGGAGACTGCTGGGAGCAGAACCTCTCCCTTCCCAAGCCCTACTCTGCCCTGCAGGGGCCTGGATCATCACGGGGGGGTCCCACGCTGGTGTGATGAAACAAGTGGGGGAGGCAGTGCGAGACTTCATCCTGAGCTGCGGCCACAAGGAGGGCGAGATCGTCACCATTGGCATAGCCACCTGGGGGACCGTCTACAACCGGGAGAGCCTCATCTGCCCCATGGT
Source organism: Rhinoptilus africanus (assembly GCA_013400135.1). Lineage (NCBI taxonomy): Eukaryota > Metazoa > Chordata > Aves > Charadriiformes > Glareolidae > Rhinoptilus > Rhinoptilus africanus. Next base: position 96,784 of record VXBO01007658.1, on the reverse strand, counting down.
GAGCCAGGCAGAGTTGGAGATGCCTTTGCTTCGCCTATGCCCAGACTGCTGGGGAAGTCCTGCCAAGGACCGTGGTGGGAATGGGTCCTTCAAAACGTGTTTGTGGCTGGTAGCCCTGGTGAAACCCCAGCCGCGCCAGGAGCGATGGTGCCGGGCTGGTGTTTTTGCTGAGAAGCCCCTCTACCCTACCCAGCATCGTGCCTGGGTGCTGAGCTTCTCCTGGGAGGACCCTTGTGGGTGTGAGGGCGGGTGGAAAAGACAGCGGAGCACGGGGAAAGGCTGACGTGGGGACTGCAGGGGGCCAGGGCGGCTGTTTGTCCAGACTGTCCCCACGTCCCGACCTGTTCCTGCCCCACAAGCTGCTTGCTTTGGGCATCTGGTGCTCCTCTCCAGCCCTGCCAGGCTTTTCCCAGAGCCTCCCCTCCTGCGCCTTACAGGGTGGCTTTCCAGCTGAGTACGTATTGGATGAGGAGAACCAAGGCAGCCTGTCGTGCCTGGACAGCAACCACTCCCACTTCATCCTGGTGGACGACGGCACCCACGGGAGGTACGGGGTGGAAATCGCCCTGAGGACCAGACTGGAGAAATTCATTTCGGAGCAGACCAAGGTGAAAGGAGGTAACGGCAACGCACAGCCAGGCCTGGGGCAGGGGAGGGCACGAAGTGGGATGGGAGATCCCTGGAGGAGGTATTGGAGAGGACTGTCATGATAAATGTGGAACCTGGTTCCTCAGTGACGCAAATCAAAGAGCCTTTCTCTGCTTATGGGATCACCAAAGGGGTCCCCAAATCCCGTGATGCCGAGCTGATCAGGGAGAGTCATTTCTCCCAAAGGGCCAAGCCTCCAAGGGAGCTTCCAGGTGGTATCTCCTCATTGTGCAAATGGGTTTCTATTCTAACACACGTGCTCCAGCAGCGTGACTGCCAGGAGATCATCTCCCGTCTCCCCTGGAACCTGGCATGCCAGGGGCAGTGCTCCAAGCGCTCAGAGCGGACCCCATTCAGCTGCATGGGAAGGGGCTGCCCCACAGGGGGGTGACCCTGGGCTCTGCTTCCCCGCAGGCGTCGCCATCAAGATCCCCATCGTCTGCGTGGTGCTGGAAGGAGGCCCTGGGACACTCGACGTAAGGAGTTGCTCCTGCCTGCTCCCAGCAGAGCTGAGAGGAGGTGGGGGTGGGAGGGGGCAACTCCTTGCCCTGGGATGCTGCTCTCCGGTTTCGGTGGGACCGTGGTGCCACACAAGCTGAAATGCAGCCGGACGGGATGGCTGTGGAGCAGCAGGGAGTGCTGGGGAGCTGCCTGGGTGTCAGGCTCAGAGAGGGTCCGGTGGCCTCCGCGTGGCCGTAGGACCAGCCTCTCTGCTCTGTTGCAGACCATCTACAATGCCATCACCAACGGGACCCCCTGTGTGGTTGTGGAAGGGTCTGGGCGCGTGGCCGATGTCATCGCGCAGGTGGCCAACCTGCCTGCCTCCAAGATAACCCTTGCATTGATCCAGAAGAAGCTGAGTGTGTTCTTCCGCGACACCTACGAGCTCTTCACTGAAAGCAAGCTGGTGGAGTGGACCAAGAAGGTAAGCCTTTTACGGGCAGAGAGCCCCGCTCACTGAACCTGTAGCCATCAAAGGGGTCCCCGGGGCTCCTTGCCCATGAGCAGCAAGGCTCCCAGCGTGAAGTTTAAGCCTCATCTTCTGCTGAACATCCCTCACTCCCAGCCATGTTCTGCATTGTCCTGGTGGGCACCCCAAGGGCTCGAGCTCTGCTCCTCCAGCCCCTGCTCCCTTTGGGCTGAGAGGTACCATTTGGGACCAGCCCCCGCTGGGCTGGGACAGGCGGCACAGGGGTTCCGCAGGCAACCCAAGGGGAGCAAGGAATTGCCCCACACGGGACAGGGGCAGGGAGGAGATGCTGCTGCTGATTGCTCGCCCACGGCTCTCCTTGTAGATCCAAGACATAGTGCGGAGCCGGCAGCTCCTGACCATTTTCCGAGAGGGCAAATATGGCCAGCAGGACGTGGATGTGGCCATCCTCCAGGCCCTGTTCAAAGGTGAGGGGTGCGGAGCCGCTTGGGAGGATGGGGCAAGGTGACTTGACTTATGGGGTCACCAAAGGAGTCCCCAAACCTTGCGATGCTGAACTGATTGGGGAGAGACGTTTCTCCCAAAGGGTCGCGCTTCCAAGGGGGCTTCCGGGTGGTATCTCCTTGTGCGTAAATGATCCCGTATTCTAACACATACGCTTTGCATGCAGCATCCCGAAACCAGGACCACTTTGGCCATGAGAACTGGGACCACCAGCTGAAGTTAGCTGTGGCCTGGAACAGGGTGGATATTGCTCGCAGTGAGATCTTCACGGACGACCATGAGTGGAAGGTAAGGGAGTGCCTGTGCTTCTTGTCTGCTCAGTCTTACAGCCTGACAGGTCCCACTTGGGTATTGAGGGCACTGTTCACTTCGGCTGTGCCTAGGGAGAGGTTTTGAGGGCATTTCTCCTGGACCTTAAACTCCCACCGCATTCCCAGGGGCTCTTAGTCTGCCCTGTCTTCCAAAAGCCCACTCAAACATCCAAAGCAGAGGTGAGCACACCCTGCCTTTCGTTGCTTATTAAGGTCCTATTGGGCTTATAGCTGTTTACAAAGGTGATTGATTAGTATTTTGTTCAAAACTGGTGTCTTTTAAAGACAATCCACCAACCTAGGGCCAAAAATACTTCTTGCCAGCTCTGCCTTGTGGTCGCTGCTCATGCCGCCTTGTCAAATGGCAAGCTATCCCTAAACTCATCTCTGAAGGAGTTCTACACGTCCGTAGGGAAGGGAGGATGAGGCAGGCGCTCAGATGAGCTGACGCTGGCCGGGGCCGTCACAAGGCGCCGGCAGCCCTGGGACGATGTGGCTGGTATGAAAAGCTGAGGCTGAAACCACGCTGTGGCAGAAGGTCAGCGGGTACCTTCCTGCCAGGACAGACACGTACCCCCTTGCCCACGGGCTTTGTTTTAATGTATGGGCACATGTAAATGTTGCCTGGGAAAGGGAAACCCCACAAAGGCTGAACTGGGGGGGCCAGTCTCGCCGTGTCTGAGATCCGGCTGGCAGCACCGCCATCCTTCAGCTGAAGAGCTGTGCACGGAGAGCCCTGTGGATTTGCCTGGTGCATCTCAAGAGCTGGGGGAAGAGGGTCTACCCTCCACCCTACCTCATCCCTCCACCCAGCAGCCAAGGGAGCAGAGGGCTTCACTGCCAGGGGAGAGGGTGTACTAACCCGGCAGTGTATCCTGGGGGGATGTCCCACAAATGCCATTACCTCCCAGCTGCTCTCTGGCACCCAGAAACTCCTTGTGTGCTCAGGGATAAAAATCTTTCCCCCATCTGAGTGAGGAGCACGGTAGGGCCCTGCTCCGAGGCCAGGGAGCCCCTTACCTCTGCCTCTGGCCTGCCAGCCCACAGATCTCCACCCCGTGATGGCAGCTGCCCTGATCTCCAACAAGCCAGACTTTGTGAAGCTGTTCCTGGAGCAGGGAGTGCGTCTCAAGGAGTTTGTCACCTGGGACACGCTGGTTTACCTCTACGACAACATGGCCCCATCCTGCCTCTTCCACAGCAAGCTGCAGAAGGTCCTTCTGGAGGAGAGAGAGCACACGGCTGGCTCCAAAATGCCAAGAATCCAACTGCACCATGTCTCCCAGGTGCTGCGGGAGCTCCTGGGCTGCTCCACACAGCCTCTCTACCCCAAGCCCAAGCACCCGGAGCGGCCCCGTCTCTCCATCCCCGTCCCACACATCAAGCTGAATGTACGCATCTCCAGGTTATTGTGGTGGCAGGGTTGCCTTAGGGAGGGGGATGCTGGCTCAGGGAACCATCCTGGAGGTTGCAGCTGCATCTCTGTCCTCTTGCCTGCTCCAGAATCCCACTTCAAGTCCCTTAAAGTCATGCCCAAGTCATCTGCCCCACATTCAAGGTGCAACTCCCACCCTCCTACACCTATAGCACCACGTGGCAGCGTGACTCCGGTGGGCAGGAGCCAGTTGGGTGGGTGCACTGGGCAGAATGGGCAGGTGGTGCTGAGGGACATGGTTTAGTGATGGTTTGGGCAGTTGTTGGGTTGATGGTTGGGCTCAAAGATCTGAAAGGTCCCTTCCAACCTAGACAATTCTACGATTTTATGATCCTGGCCCTATTAAAAAGGGGCATTTCCAGGATGAGCCTAGTCTTGGGCACCCCAGTATCTGCAGCAGAGGCCCTTCCACGGGTGGTGGAAGCAGGCACCCGGGGTTCAGGGGTGTCTTTGTGCTGAGGGGCTGGCTGCTTTCGGCAGCCTCTTGTCAGGGGAAGAGCAGGTCTAACCATTGCACGCCTTGCAGGTTCAGGGCTCAAGTCTCCGGTCCCTCTACAAGCGCTCTGCCGGCCGAGCCACCTTCACCATGGACCCAGTCCGCGACCTGCTTATCTGGGCTGTGGTCCAGAACCGCAAGGAGCTGGCAGAAATCATCTGGGCCCAGGTATCACAGCCCAGAGCTGTTGGTCCCAGCTGAGAGGCTCCGATGGAGCCGAACCTCCCAGCCCCAAGAGGACAGATGGCAACTGCGGGCATTTGGGATGGCAGGCGAGCTGGCCCATGGAAGGGCCTGATCCCGACCCCCAGCCAAACGGGAGCCTGGATGAACCTGATGGTCATCCCCAGACACACCCCATGATGCCAGATCCCTCCCTTCCCAGCCAAAATGAACGCTGCGGGCAGAGGTGATGTGCTGGGCCAGAAATCAGCTGGGGTGGAGAAGGTTTTCCACCCATAAACAGCATCCCCAGGGCAAGAGGCAGGGTGAGCGTGCCGTGCAGAGCCGTGGAGTTGCACTATCCCTTTACCCGTGGCTTCCCGTGGGGAGCAGGGGCGTCCCTGGATTCCCCGCAGTGGCGGGTCACCCAGAGGGGAGCACAGCTCGGCCCTTGTCATGGTGGGCTGTCCATCCTGAGCAGTGGTCTCCTCGGGACACCCTCCTTTCCTCCCCTGGGAGCCATGGAGGGCTTGGCAGGACCGCCGGGATTTGCGGGAGAGGGCGCAGAGCCCCACGCTCTCTCTGGCCTCTTCTGCTCCAGAGCCAGGATTGCATGGCAGCCGCGCTGGCCTGCAGCAAAATCCTGAAGGAGCTCGCCAAAGAGGAGGAAGACACCGACACCACCGACGACATGCTGGCCCTGGCCGAGCAGTACGAGCAGAAGGCGATCGGTGAGCAGGAGGGCACCAGCAACTCAGACCTGCTCTGATGCCCTGCAGGGATGGGTGGCTTTATCCTGGGGGTGCTGGGTGGGATGGGTGACGCCAAAGGGGGATGCCCTCCTCGCAGTTGGGTTCGCAGTGCTGGGTCCCGGGTGGTGATGGGAGCGCGGAGGGTGCCGCTGCCTGGTGGGATGTGCAGATCCTGCCGCGGAGGGAGACTCTGCGGGCGCCTCGCTGAGCACCCGGGAGCTCAGCCGTGAATGCCTGGTGCCCGCCTGGCCAGGCGTCTTCACAGACTGCTACCGCAAGGATGAAGAGAGAGCCCAGAAACTCCTCACCCGTGTCTCTGAAGCCTGGGGGAAGACAACCTGTCTGCAGTTGGCATTGGAGGCCAAGAACATGAATTTTGTGTCCCATGGGGGTGTCCAGGTGGGCTCCCAGCAGCGGTGCTTGGAGGGGCAGCACCCGAATGTCCCCTGCCCCAGAGCCAGGGTGCCTCCTTGGCAGCAGTGGGGCTCTGCCCTGCAGCCCCATTCTGGCAGGGGGGTGGGCTTCTGTAACCACCGCTGCTCTTCCTCCCCCCTCACAGGCCTTCCTAACCAAAGTCTGGTGGGGGAAGATGTGCGTGGACAACGGGCTTTGCCGGGTCATTGCCTGCATGATCTTCTTCCCACTTCTCTACACCAGCCTCCTCACCTTCAGGTACTCCTTGGAGCTGGGGCATGCGTGCAGCAAGGCTGGCTGGGAGAAGCTGCCGCGGCATCTGCCCCAGCATCTGAGCCCCACTTCCACCCCCGCTCCCCACAGGGAGAAGAGGCTGCAGCCCGCGGGCTGCCTGAGGCGCCTCCGAGCCTTCTTCACGGCGCCCGTCGTCATCTTCCTCATGAACATCCTCTCTTACTTCACCTTCCTCCTGCTCTTCGCCTACGTCCTGATGGTTGACTTCCAGCCATCACCGTCCTGGCGGGAGTACCTCATCTACTTCTGGCTCTTCTCCCTGGTGTGCGAGGAGACCCGCCAGGTACGGGGCAGGCAGAGCAGAGGCTGGGAGGGGGTGAGAGGAGGGAGAGACACCCCTCCCGGGGTCTCAGCAGTTCCCACGGTGCTTCTCAAGTCACCGTCCATTCAGAGAGGTCCCAGCACAAGGTACTGCCGGATCCCCCTCTCTCTGAGGATGGAGAATGTCCTTGGCTGCATCCGCCCAGGTCCCTGGGTACTTGCAGAAAGACGTGCTGTTTTGAGCCAAAAACCATCAAGAGATGGAGAGACCACCTCCTTCCTTGGGCATTTATTCCCGGAAGCGTTTCCAAGCTTTGCTTGACCCCTGCTATTTTTCAGCTTTTGCTTCAACATCTCAGTGCCTTTCTTCACCAGAGTAAAGACCCCCATGCCTCAGGTACCCCTCCCCATGCTCCTGCCCTATAGAAAACCCCCTGTAGGCTCAGGTTAACTTTGGATAAGCAAGAGGGTCCGGTAATGGCCAGCAGGTCTGTGTGGTCCCTCCCCTCTACAAGGCACGGGAGTATCTTACGAGGCTTTCACTGAAACACCGACCCCTCTTCTCTTCCCAACAGCTGCTGTATGATCCAGATGGGTTTGGGGTTGTGAAAATGGCTTCCCTGTACTTCAAGGACTTCTGGAATAAGTTGGATATCTGCGCCATCCTGGTCTTTATCGCGGGGCTGACTTGCAGGTGAGTTGCAGAGTCGCTTGCCGTCCGCAGGCTCAAGACCCTGCTGTAGGCTACAAAATTAGTGTGAGAACTGTGCAGGTTTCTTAATTGCAATTTCTTCTTCCAAAGGCCAATGAAAATTTTTGTGGTCACCTGGTTGATTTTGGCCTCTGCTTTCAGCTGCTTTTAGGAGAGATGTTTTTCATGCCGCAGCTCTCACCCAGCATCCGGGGAAGCTCACCGATATCGTAGAAATGTAACGCTGTGAGATCAGAAAACCCCCCAGACTGCTGGCACTGAGATGTTTCCTTTCCTCTCTTCTGTGCCCAGGCTGATCCCATCAACTTTATACCCCGGGCGCATCGTACTGTCCCTGGCTTTTATCATTTTCTGCCTGCGACTGATGCACATTTTCACAGTCAGTAAAACCCTGGGGCCCAAGATCATCATTGTGAAGCGCATGGTGAGAGCTCCTCTCTGTGCTGCCAGGGGTGATCAGCCGGAGCAGCCGGGTGCCTGCATGGGGTGGATGTGCCACCCCTGTTATCCTACCCTGGAGTGGGGTTTGCTCCAGGACACAGTTTTGCTTCCCTTCTGTCTTTGCAGATGAAGGATGTCTTCTTCTTCCTCTTCCTGCTCGCGGTGTGGGTGGTGTCCTTTGGGGTTGCCAAGCAGGCCATCCTGATCCACAACGAGGAACGCGTGGAGTGGCTTTTCCGTGGAGTGGTCTACCACTCTTACCTGACCATCTTTGGGCAGATTCCCTCCTACATTGATGGTAAGGGACACCGGCCTGTGACAGCAGGTGGCATGAGCAGGGGTGGCTGCCACGAGGCTGCGGGGTACCAAGCTCACGCCGCAGCCTGCCTAGCTCCTGCCTGTTGGCCTGTGGAATTCCCGCACGGGGCTCCTCTCCAAGCACAACATAAGGCCGGGAGGGAGCAATGATGATGGGGTGTGGGGATGGAGCCCTGCTCCGGCACGCTGGGAGCATTGGCACCAACGCAAACCCAGGGACGGCACCTGCCCCAGCGGTCAAGAGAGCACGGGAGCAAAGGCACAGGAGCAGGAGTCGATCCGTCTCCTGCTGCCAAGCTGGTGGCAGTGAGCAGAGCACCTGGGATAACTGGATGGAGGTCGAATCCCTGCCCGGTGCTAAGGTCCCTTGACGCTGGATGCTTTCAGAGAGCGCAAGGTGGGACGCCACGAGGTTGGGCTGCAGCCGGGTCATGCCGTGCTCTTTTGCAGGGGTCAACTTCAACATTGACCAGTGCAGCCCCAATGGGACTGACCCCTACAAGCCCAAGTGCCCAGAAACAAATGAGGACAACAAGAAACCTATCTTCCCAGAGTGGCTGACGGTCATCTTACTGTGCCTGTACCTGCTCTTCACCAACATCCTCCTCCTCAACCTCCTCATCGCCATGTTCAAGTGAGTTTGACCTGGCCCCGTGGTCCGGGCAGTGGACGGAGCTGGCTTTGCTTGCAGGCTTGGCCACGGCCAGGGCACCGCGTGGTGAAAAAGCGCAAGGAGGGTCCTGGGGCACATGCTGACCAGAGCACAGGGGTGCTTTGGGGGTTTTTAGATACGGTGGAAGTAGTAGAAGTTGGTGGCCAGGGCTGATCAGGGAGCCGGGGCACCGTGCAGACACGATGTGCCCCCTCATTACCATGGCACGGCTGACGCCTGGGCTCTGCCCCAGCTACACCTTCCAGCAGGTCCAGGAGCACACGGACCAGATCTGGAAGTTCCAGCGGCACGATCTGATCGAGGAGTACCATGGCCGCCCGCCCGCCCCTCCACCCTTCATCCTCCTCAACCACCTGCAGATCCTGCTCCGGCAATGCTTGCTCCGCAGACCATCCATGCACCACAAACAGCTCAGTGAGGACCAGCGTCTTCCCTTCTGCCCATTTCCCCTTCCCCAGGGCATGGTACCGTGCACCAAGGCACAGGATTGGTGTCTGGGCTGCAGTTCCTGGCTTTGGGATGCTCAGGGTTCTGACAGCGTTGCCGTCCCCTTCCTCTGGCAGAAGAGAAGCTGGAGAAGAACGAAGAAGCTGCCCTCCTCTCTTGGGAGATGTACTTGAAGGAGAACTACCTGCAGCACCAGCAGTGCCAGAAGCAGCAAAATACGGAGCAGAAGATTCGAGACATTGCGGAGAGGTACCGGCACTCCTGAGGCAGGGTCATCCTTCTGTCCTCCAGTGTCCTGGGCAGGGAAGAGTTGGGATTAGCGCGGGGCTGGCTGCTGAGGGGGTTGCTCTCTGCACTGTCCCTCCAGGGTTGACGTCCTGGCGGAGCTGCTGGACTTGGACCGGGTGAAGAGGACGGGGCTGGTGGAGCAGAGACTGCTCTCTCTGGAAGACCAGGTGAGGCAAAAGCTGAGCAACCACCCGAGAAAGGTGGGGTTTTCCAGGGGCTGAGTCAACTGAACCAGAGCACAAGAGAAAGCCCCTCCGAATCAGTCCCCCTTCAAACAGTTTGAGTTTCACAGAATCACAGGGTTGGAAGGGACCTTAATAGATCATCTTGACCAAAACAATAGCATCCGAGAGGAAAAGGCTTATGGGAAATGTTCTGTTTGACTCAAAAGTGAAGAGGATGAAGGTGGGGAGTGGTGGGACCAACCCCTGCCTCCACTGGTCACCCCAAGCAGTTAGATCTGACCCTTCGCATCTCCTTGGCCTGAGAGGAGCCTCCAAGACCTTCTGGAGATGGGGGACTCCCCACTCCCTCCCCGTGAAGCTGTTCCACAGCCTGCATGAGCGGCGGGGTGCCCGGGGAGCGGGACCAGGCGCCTCCTCTCTGAGACGGCCGCAGCACGGCTGCCGTTTTCCACTTGCATTTCCACCTGCTTTGAAAAAACCGTTTCCCTGGAGGTGGTTTTTTCCAAGCCGAACATCAGGGCACAGCGAGGATGGCTGCTGCCCTGGGGGTGAGCAGCCAGGAGCCCAGGGCAGCAGTGTGTCCTGCCAGGGCCGTATCCTGCCGTACTCAAGGAACGGAGTCCGGGGGGCGGCGGGGGTCCAGGAGGGCTGACCCTCTCCTCTCCTCTCCAGGTCCATCAGAGTGCCCAGGCCCTGAGGTGGATAATGCAGGCGCTGCAGGGCAATGGCTTCGGCTCAGGCGAGGATATGCCACCCGTGGGTAAGCGGAGCCCGTCCCCACCCCAGCAGCCCCAGTGAAACCCAGAGCCCCATGCTGGCACCCTGGGCTGCAGACCAGGGCTGGGCAGCCCCTCGCACCCCTCTGTTAAGCAGCAAGGCAGGGGCTCCTTTGGCCCAGGGAGGTGTGGGGGCTCTGTGGGGCTGTCCAGTTTTGCCTGTGGCCATTCCCACCCTCCACTCCAGAGCCCTCCCTGCAGCATGGCTGGATCTTTCCACTGCAGCATCCCTGGGGGGGGGCAAGTCCTGTCCCTCTGAGGTCTGTCAGAAGGGATGCTGGGGGTCAGGTCCCCAGGGAACATCGGCATCCCCATGGAGAGACCCAGCCAGGCCCCTCAGCAGAGCCACGATCCGCAGCACCGGGCTCAGGATCCCGCTTTGCGGGGCCTCGCTGTCCTTGTCTGCCTCGCAGGCTTCAGCAAACCCTCGGAGACAAAGGAGGTTGACCTGGAGGGGAAAGCCGAGGACAGCCAGCCCCCGTACCATGTGCTCGCCCGAAACCTCCTGTACCCAGGGTCTCACACCCTCCGCTTCCCTGTGCCGGATGAAAAGGTGCCCTGGGAGGTAGGAGCTGTGACCCTGGGCAGCGGGGCTGGGAGCGGGGGGCCGTGGGGCAGATCCATCAGTGATGGGAAGAGGAATAGACCCATCCTTGCACCCATGTCACACTTGGGAGCTCCTGTTCTCCCCAGCCCTGAGACAAGTGTCTTCCCGGAGCAGCTGCTCTGAGGCTGTCCCAGGGACAAGGAGAGGCGAACGGGCATCATTCCTGCTGGGATCTGCAGTGCTAGGGATGCCTGGGTTGGACGCTTGGTTGTGAGACAGAGGGTACAACCACCAGCCTCTGCATTTCCTGAATCCGGGCTGGATCAGAGCCAGGGACAGGTTTTGGCCCTGGCTTCCACTGGGGCAGGAATGAGGGGCACCAGCCCTCCAGCTCAGCCCCAGAGCAGGGCCCGGAGCCCTACATGCCTTAGGGAATGATGCCATGAGCTGGGCAGAGGTAGGGACTGGGGCAGAAAGTGTCCCCAGGGGTCCCAGTCCCTGCCTGCCACCAGAGCAGGGACGCAAGGGTGACCTGACGTGGCCACATGCTCTGCAGGTGGAATTCCCACTCTACGACCCTCCCGCCTACTCGGCCGACCACAAGGACACGGCTGTGCAGGATCCGTTCAGCCCGTGAGTGTCCCCCCGCGGCTCCCCACTCCCCTGCCCCTTCCCCTGGGCGGCACAGCCAGCCCTCCCTGCCGGGCTGCCTCCCACCCCCAGCTCCTTGGAGTCTCTCCTG
>VXBO01007658.1:59437-72283 GCA_013400135.1 Rhinoptilus africanus | reverse complement strand
AATAATAACGATGATAAGAATCCCCTGAGACAAAACATTTTCCAGACCAAGAAACATCCCCCCCACACACCCCGCCGCGAGCGTCAGGGACAAGCGTGCGGCCGCAGAGATGGCCTGGGGAGGGGGGGAGCAGGTCCGAGCCCGCGGGAGAGCGCGGTGTGACACGCTGGCTCCACCACCCTGGCGTTCCGTACGGAGCAGCAGAAGTTATGCCGTGGTTTGGTCCCGAGAAGCACAGGGACACAGCCCACAAGCAGGAAGGAGTCAGAGGAGGGGACCTCCTGCCCGGTGCAGAAGCCCTGCCAGCACCCGCCTGGGGCTTGGTCCAGACGAGGCTCAGCCACCTCCAAGGATGGGGACCTCTCCGCCTCCACGGTGGCCTGTGCTGCGTCCACCCATCTCTCCAGGGAAGGTGCGTTCCTAGTGCTGGGCAGCTCTCCCTGCGAGCCCCACTCCAGGGACTCCCTTCAGAGGGACGGGAAAGTCCTGGATCCAACCCAGCAACCCAGGAGCCTTGATCTCCCCAGACAGGAGCCACCAGGAGACCCCAGCCCTGCCCTCTGGGGCTCTTCCCCCCATCCCGGCAGACCCTCGGCAGGTCCTGCTGCAGTAAGGATGTACTGACGCCTACAGAGGTGTTTCACGCCTGCAAGGCGTGCGAGGAGCCTGGGCTAGCCGGAGAGGGCTGTACGGTCACCGTCTCCAGGCAGAAACACACTGAGCACAGGGCGCCTGTCCCTTCCCCTGCCCTTCTGGAGCACCCAGCTAGCCCCAGCCGGAAAACCTGTCCCAAACTGGGCAGGAGAGGTGCCATCCCGCAGAGAAAGTCTGAGAAAGTGTTTCTGGGTGAAGACCTGAAGGCAAACCTGGAGGACGCGAGCCTTGGTGAGCACCAACAGAGGCTCTTCGCTACGCGGGGACGGCGGGGAGTTGGGACTCCCCAGCCTGGTGGTCTCTGGCCCAGCAGCCGTGGCTGCAAGGGGGTGTTGAGGGTCCCGACTAACACTGGGGAATCTCAGGGTGGTTCCCACCGGCGCATAAATCCAGCCAGCAACATGCCCATCTCCCGCCCACGAGGGAGCAGCCGGAGCTCCGCAGGCGCAGCAGCCGGGGGCGGGGGGGGCAGGCGTGTTCCCAGCCCAAAGCCAGCTTTGCAGCACAGCTCCATTTTTGGGGGGCTCCACCAGGTTTTCCGCAGGACCCCACCGCCAGGCGGGCAACAGGGGATGGTGGCCCCTTTGTATCCAAACAGCAGGGCTGTCGGTGCCCTCAAGCCTGGAGGCAGGATTTCTGCCCATCCAGAGCCACCCTGGAGCACGCGGCGCGCCGTGGGGGAGCCCTGCGGCCGTCGTGTGACAAAGCCAGAAGGGCTCGTGCTGGAGAGGGAAGGATCCCAGCTGCTCCGGGAGCTCTGCACCGAGCTGGCTCTCAGAAGATGTTTGCTGGCTGGACCGGGGCTCCTTGCAAAGTGACAAGTAGCTCCCCAGGGAGAGGAACCAGGCAGACACCCCGCAGAAGTCCCAGGGCAGATTGCCCGGGGGAGGAGAAAGGGCTCCAAAGATTTGGAATGACTGAAAAGCAAGAGGGCTTAAAAATGCAGAAAGTTGGGCTCGGTGGGTCTCTGGGAGGGAGCTACCGGCTCCGACGGCTCTGTAAGGCCGCAGGTAGATCCCTGAGACCAGAGTGGACCTTAAGCACGGCAGGACGCCTCCCACAGTCAGAGCTTAAGGGGGGGCTTCGCTCTGGGTGCTCCCACGCCAGGAGCTGCACGTCCCCCAGAGCAACGCCGCAGCCCCTGCCTGGGGTGACGCCTGCCTGGCTTCATGCTGCCCGTTGGGAACCCCAGAAAAACCCGATTCCCAGGGCGACAGCCTTTGGCGGGGGTGGAGGCTGCCCTAGGAGCACACCAAGACCAGGCTGGACGACGCGCGCCCACACGCGAAGGACATTTTGACACTGGCACTCTCTCCATCTGAGTCAGGAATGGGCAGAGCCTGCTGGAAATGAACCTGAAGACACGGGGGGAGCCAGTTCCAAGAGCTGGCTTTGGAGGCTGACCTCGCAGACATTCCCGGGGAAGAGATCTGAGCGCTCCAGACAGGCAATCACCTACCCGTGAGCATCGGTTGCTAAAAATGGCCTGGGGGGGACTTAAGTGTGTCTCAGCAAAAATAGCGAAACGCAGAGAGCAGCCCCTAGGACAGACCCTTACTAGCTGAGCGTGTGTATCAGCGTGACCCCATCGAAGCCAGAAGAGAGAAAAATTCGTCCCCTAAACCGTGCCCGAGACTCAGGGCTAGCTAAAGGGAAGCCAGCATCAGGCAATTGCAGTTTAATACACTGAAATATTAAGGCTCTGAAATAACCTCCCAGGCAGACTTACCTTCTTCCCTATGGTGAAATACTTCCAGGACTGAGCTTGGTAGGTGGGGATGTTCTGGTAGGGCACAAACTTCCCGTCGGTCCACTTATAGATGGCCGATCCCGGGGGAGTGTGCCGGTTGGCGGTGGCTGCAAAGAGTCCCACCTTTGGGATGGTGAAGACCTCAACTCCCATTGTCTCAGAGTTGGTCGCCAGGCTCTGGTACTCCTCCACGTAGTCCAGCCTTTGTTTGACTAGGAGAACCACAAAAAAAAAAGAGGGATGAGGTTAAAAGCAGACAGCCCTGCCTGGAGAGGTGCCCCCCGGTGCCCAGCAGAGCTGGCTCGGTGGCGCTGGCTGCTCTGTGGGGGGAAAATGAAGGTTGTGGTGCTGCTGGTGGTGAAGGGCCAAAACCTGAGGGGGTGGTAAAAGACTTGGCTCGGTCCCGGCGGGCAGCACATCCAGCCCCATCCAGCCCTGGCTGTTCTCCGTCAGAGGGCAGGGCTGCAAAGGGCTCTGCCGGGCAGGGTCCTCTGGGAAGGGGGGAAGAACGACACGCCATGGATTTTGATTGCCTCTTAGGAAGTGGGTTGGTATATTTGCATATATACATNGGTGGAGAGAGATGGGGGCTGAGCTCTTCTCCCTGGGGACAAGGGGTAGGACAAGAGGAGACGGGTTAAAGTTATGTCACCCTCCCATCCCTCCTTCAGGTGTCTCGGGCACCTGATGGCTCTTTCCGCTCCGTCTTGCCCACTCTGCCAGCACTTCGGCACCGGGAGCACCGGCGCCGTTGGAATACAGCGGGAGGGTGCACCCCAGCGCCCCAGGCATGGCTCTCTGCAGGGCCAGCTATCCCACTTGGGACAGACCCAGGGCTCGTTCCTGGTCGAGAAGCCCTAGGAGGGACGGACAACACGGACGGACAAGCTGAGCACCGTGTGAGTGACTGGGGAGCTGGCTCCCAGAGCTGCGCTGGAAGTGTCGCCAGGGGCACCCAGAGCAAAGCGAAGCTCAGCCAGGGAAAGGCAGGGGGACACCCCAGCCCCATCACTCTGCTGTTGCCCCACTTGGTTCCTGCCCCAAGCTGCTGTCGAGGGCGAATCTCTGCTCCTCATCTTCTCCAAGAGCCTCCCTCCGTCCCCGAGAGCGCATCGCACGCCAGTACCTTCCAGCAGGGAAGTCCAGGCGCTGCCGTTGCAGAGGTACAGCCCCCGGCGGGAGGCGTCGAACCAGAACTGCGCCTTCTCCCGCTTGGTGCAGGGTGGAGGGGACCCCAGGGTCACCTTCGTGTCGGTCTCTGGGCACGGAGAGGAGCAAGGCAGGCGCCTCTTAGGGCACAGCATGGAGGAGCAGTAAGGCTCATCCGCGTGCCGACGGAGGGTTAAAGGTCCCGTTCCCATCCTGATGATGGGCAACGAGGGAAACAGCATCCCAGCCCCGAGCTGGGAAGTTGCCTGCTGTGAAAACCCTGGGAGCTGGCATCCGTGGGGCTACGGGCATAAGCCAAGTGACCGGGACAGGAGCACCTTGGCTCTCCGGGGAGGGTTCGGAGAGGGATCCCACCCCACACAGATGCTGGGAAACAGAGGGTGATGGGGAGACCCGCTGCCCCTCCGCTCCCGCTCCGTGCCCAGCCCCAGGCAAAGACAAAAGCAGGAGGTGGCCAAGCGAGCCCGCGCTGCAGGGAGTTACTGACCGTAGGGGTATTTTAGCACCTCGTTGCTCGCTGGCTTCCTGGGGACATCCTGGAGGACGGTGGGGACGGAGAGAGTCGCTTCTTTAAAGTTCACGGCAGTGCATACCCGAGGGGTGGCATCGGCTCCGGGCAGCAGGACGAGCTGTCTCAGCAAGCCCTGGGAAAGCGGGAGCGGCAGGATGGAGAGCAACTCCAGCGAGACCGAGAAATGGAAGCTGCAGCTGATTTATGGCCTGGGTTTCCCTCCCGACTCTTGCTTGTTCCCCCGCCTTCCTGGGCCGTGGAAGCCTCCACGGCATTCAGGCACGTTTATCGGATCCTCGTTAGATGCCCAGCCTGCCAAAATCTTCATCCCAGGCAATTTAACAGCTGGTGGGAGGGGAGCAGTGCCAAGGGGCTCGTTAGCCCCAGATGGCTTTCACCACCTCTGCTTTTCTCCACCGCTGGGCAGGATCAGGCACTGCCTTCATATTTATATCGATGGGGACTGTGCCACCAACCCTCCTTCTGGCCGGCAATGTCCTCTGAAAAACCCGTTTGTCCCACAAAGTGCCAGTCGCTGGCACTGCCCCTTGCGTGCCCGCAGCTGCCGGGCACCGAGCAGCGGCACCCCCGGCCACCTCCACTGCCTGTGCCGTGGCCCAAGCCCTGCCAGCGCCGGGGGCTCGCGAGGGGGCTGCAGCCCACACCGGGGGGCACCTACCGTGAACACGCCTTTCCTTCTCCTCCTGTTGCCCAGGTAGAAGCTGGCTCTCTCCACCGACAGAGAGGCTGGGAAGGGTGTCTCCACCACCCTGTGGGCGAGCAGAGGAGAGTCAGGGGAGGATTTCGTGGCGTCTGCTGGTGGCTGGAGAAGATGCTGGTGGAGGAACATCACCCTGCCAGCCCTCCTGAACCCCCCTCCGCCACCGTCCCCAACCTACAGGTCCTTGGGGATGCTGCAGTCCACCGTCAGGGAGAAGGACTGGCCGGAGACGGCCAGGACGAGCGTGTGCCACTGGTTGTCGGAGAGGGAGACGTTGTGGAAGGTGACGCGGGTCTGCCAGCCGCCGGCGCGCTCCTGGCTCCAGAAGAGGAAGTGGAGCTTGTCGGGGGCGTAGCGCAGCCCCACCAGCACGCTGGGGCTCTCCTCCGCCATCAGCGTGAAGACGTACTCGTTCCTCTGCGGGAGGGCACGGACTCAAACCCGCCTGCCGTAAGCTGCGGGGCCGGGCTGCGCCTGCTCCGTGCCCGGCCAGCGGCACTTACCTTGGCAGGGACGCCCAGGACCCTCAGGGTGACGATGATGGAGAACTCCTCGGGGAAGCGGTGGCAGTGGACGAAGAGCCGGGAGGCAGGGAAGCCCAGGGCGCGGGGCCGCGAGGCGGCGAGCTGGAAACCACGCACCCCCTCCACTTGAAACACCCTCATGCCAGGGGCCAGCCCGCCAGCGGGGACCACCTCCGAGAGGATGTCCAAGGGGCGCAGCTCTGTGCCGAGAGACAGCGGAGCACGTCAGGACGGCAGCGGCCAGCCCACCGTGTCCTGCTGCGGGATGGCGTCCTGCCACCCGGCTTGCTCCAGGCAGCCAGCCCAGCTCCAGCACTGGTCCGGGGGGGCGACTACGGCAGTGGGAGAGCCTGCTGTACACCGGGAGCCTGCTGTCCCCTGCCCCTGGTCCGCGGAAGGTTTGCCCTCCAGGCGCCGAGGCTGAGCTCTCCCTTACGCAGCAGGGATGCCGAGCGTGCAGGCTCACCCACCTGAACCATCCCAGCCACCAGCTTCCTCGGGATCCTCCAGCAACCGGAGCCAGGAAGGGACCCGGCGCCCACAGGCTTCCTCATGGGGTGGCCACCCATCCCCAGGGTGGTGGGGCACGGTGCTCCCCCCCGCACTCCCGGTCCGGGCTCTCCCAGCCCAGCCCTAATTGCACACACGCACATACTCCCCTGGCGGGCACCAAAAGCACTCATTAAATATTATTATAAATAAAATTATCCTCTCCCCAGAGGAGAAAACAAGGTGCCCAGCCCCAGGTGAAGAACAGCACTCTGCGCCGGCGCCGCGCGGCCGTCCCCGTGGCACAGTGACAGCGGCACCATCGCTCCCACGGCTCGGCGAGCCCCGGGAAGGGCTGTACCCAGGCCGGGTGCTTCTCCCACCTTCCCTGCCATGGAAACCTCACGGCTTTTATCCTTGAGCACGTCCCTGGTGGGATTGCGGCATCCGTAGCAAAGGGCAGCCGGGCTCGGTGGCGATGCCCAGAGGATGAGGCAGCACTAGGCTAGACCAAAAACATCCCCGACTCTTTCCCATCCCCACTGAGACCGGGCTTTTAGCTCCTATTTGTACTAATAAATCTCGGCTGCTGGGGCACAGCGGGAGAGCCAGGCGGGAAGAGGAGCTGGGAGCAAGGCTGGACGGGCGGCTGCCAGAATCCAAACCAGATGGAGAGGGGAAGCGTTTCCACCCCGCCGGGGCCAGCCCAAACCCAGATGGGCAGAGCGAGGGGGAATCTGCTCACGCGGCTCCATCCATCCCAGAGCAGGGATGCTGGTGAGTCCTCTCCGCCCTGCCAGCTCCGCGTCCCCCCTCTCCGCACCCCCCCCCCACATCGCTTTAAGCTGCTCCTAAAGCAAAGCCTTGGTGGGGGAGGTTTAACTCAAATTATTCCGGAAAAGCACAACTTGGGGAATGAGCAGTTCCCATTTTTCTCAGCAAAAAAAAAATATACCACGAGCAGAATTCAGGCTTGGGTGCTGGGGTGTCTGGGGGTGTGTGGGGCAGCGCAGGGGGCCATGGCCGCCCGCTCCCGGGGGTGGCTGCCTGCAGGCGGACGAAGCCGCTTGGGGACAGCGGGGATGTCCCCGGGGAGACCGGAGCACCTGGGAGAGGAGGTGGCGGGCAGAAACTCTCTGATCTCTCCCAGCTTTCCTTCTCACCGCCGCCTGGGCTCCAATAAAACGTAAATAGAGGTGCCACCAAACCGAGACCACCCCTGGCACAGGGAGCCTGGGCCCAAGCAGCCCCAAAAATGGGCTGAAATTTCCCTGCTCACGGCAGGGATGAGGATGGGAAGGCAGAGCCGGGGGACGGAGACCCTTTTTGGCTCAGGCTGCTCTCAGCGCTTCCCATTGGGAATGGCCGTGGGAGACGCCAGCTCCCCAGCCGGGGGCGGCGGGATGGAAACTCTGCGGGAGGGCGTAGGTTGTGTCCGGCAGAGCCCGGGGAGCCCCGGAGAGTCCGAGCTGGGGGGGACGGGGACTTTCCGAAGGGACTTTATGGCTCTCCTCTACTTCTCCTTCCAGCCCTTCCNTCTCCTACCTGTGCAGTGCTGCCAGGTCCTGCCACCCCGGACGAAGCCCCCACCGGTGGCCCAGTGGAGGAGGACAACCCAAATCAGCAGCGGAGCCGACATGGGGGGGCTGACTTCAGGTGGTCCATCCACCGGGACCCCCCTGCCATCCACTCCCGGGCTCCCGGGCAGGCGCCGCTCGGCTCAGCCCCCCCAGGGGCTCTCACATAGTCTGTCGGTGGGGCCACCCCCTCGGGGACCTGCCACCCTGGGCTGCTTCTTCCCGGCTTCTGGAGCGCTAAGCTCTGCCGTCCCCTGGCGTGGGCATGGCCGGGGGGGGCCACGGCAGGGCTGGCAAGCGGGGGGGCCAGCGGGAGCTCCCCAGTGCCGGCTGCTGCCTGCGCCCAGACATTTAAATGAGAAGTCGGCGGTGGGAGAGGAGGAGTCCCGGCTCCTTGGAGAGCTTTTATCTTTTGCCCAACCCTCTGGAAGGCAGCTTTGGGGAGGGATTTTTTAAATTTTTTTTTTTTTTTCCTTTGCTTCCTTTCATTTTTGGTGATTCATTTTTCCAGGGTCACGTGGGAGCAGGTGAGGGATTTGCCCCGTGCCCCCGAGAGATGAAGGTGGGACCCTTCCTGCCTTGAAAAGCTTTTGGCAACACAATCCCAGCCTGTGCTGGGGGGATCCTCTGTCCCCTCCGGTCCACTCTACTGTGCCCCAAACCACACAGACCCCCCTCAAGGGGTGTATTTTTCCCCAAAAAAGGCCTCGTGAAGGTGATGCANCCAAGCAGCCCCAAAAATGGGCTGAAATTTCCCTGCTCACGGCAGGGATGAGGATGGGAAGGCAGAGCCGGGGGACGGAGACCCTTTTTGGCTCAGGCTGCTCTCAGCGCTTCCCGTTGGGAATGGTCGTGGGAGACGCCAGCTCCCCAGCCGGGGGCGGCGGGATGGAAACTCTGCGGGAGGGCGTAGGTTGTGTCCGGCAGAGCCCGGGGAGCCCCGGAGAGTCCGAGCTGGGGGGGACGGGGACTTTCCGAAGGGACTTTATGGCTCTCCTCTACTTCTCCTTCCAGCCCTTCCCCTCCCCACGTGGTGGGACCTTGGGGCAACGCTTGTGCCACAGGGACGGTCCCACACGGAGGAGGGCTGGTGGCCCTGTGCCAGGCCAGGGGGCTGCGGGCGCAGGGGTGACCCCCCCGCCCCGCTGCGCCTGGGTGCTGGCAGCGGCAGCTCCGGAGGCATCGGGCTGCGCCGTCACCCCGAGCCTCGGTCCGCTGGCAGCCGGGATCTGAAACCCCAGGGCTGGGCTGCCAGGGAGAGCCTGCAGCCGCCACGTGCCCCCCCCGAAACGTAGCACTCCTGGGCTCTACCCTGGCAGCGCAGGGAACATCCCACCAGGGGGAGGACATGGATCCCGGCTTTTTTTTTTTTCCTTTGCTTCCTTTCATTTTTGGTGATTCATTTTTCCAGGGTCACGTGGGAGCAGGTGAGGGATTTGCCCCGTGCCCCCGAGAGATGAAGGTGGGAACCTTCCTGCCTTGAAAAGCTTTTGGCAACACAATCCCAGCCTGTGCTGGGGGGATCCTCTGTCCCCTCCGGTCCACTCTACTGTGCCCCAAACCACACAGACCCCCCCCAAGGGGCGTATTTTTCCCCAAAAAAGGCCTCGTGAAGGTGATGCACGGCCAGTGTCGCAGGCAACGCTACCGCGCAAAGGCCGGCCACCGGATCCAGCCCTGCCATGCGGCGGGCGGCAGCGTGCCCAGCATCCGTTCGGAAACCCTGGAGGTTCCGCTGTTCAAAATGGGAGAGGCAGCAGTGGAAAAAACTCCCTGCGCCGCAGCAAGCTCCGCTGGGTTTCTCCAGCCGCAAAACGAGTTACTTCCATTCCCCGAACAATTGAAATGGGCTCCCACCCCCGCCGGCCCCAAAGCCTTCCCCGCAAGGCGAGAGCCAGAATAGAAAGCGGCCGGCCGGGATGAAGCGCCAGAAAATTGTGTTGCAAACCGAGGGGTTTCATCCGCAAGGAAAAGCCAGAGCCGGACCCACAGAGGAGCCTCCTCGCCCGTCTGCCCGCACCCCTTGCCATCCTGAGACCTGCTGTGCCGGGATCGGGAGGGTGCAGCCCACGGGGCGCGTGGCGGAGCGGAGCACCCTGCACCGCCATCCCAAATCCCAATGCCATCAGTGCCTCCATCTCACAGTCCAACAGCCCCTGAAGCCCGGGGAGGGGCTGCGGGCGTCCGGGGATGCTCTACACCGAGCAGGGCTGCCAGAGCTCCCCCTCCCCACAAAGCCTCTTGTGGGGCAGCCCCCAAATTAGGGCTCCACCAGGATGACAAGGAAGCGGAGCTTAATCTCTCTCTAAGCGCTGGAGAGGTGAGGCACCGCTGGCTCTCCATCCCTCCCCATCCCCTCGCTGGGGACGGAGCCCACCGGCACGGCCATCCCCCAAACCCAGGGATCCTGAATGGTCCCGCGAAGGATGCGGGAGGCGCAAACCATCCCATCTCCCCTGCCAGGCTTGGCCCCTCCTGCTGCTCCCACGGCCTCGGGGACACCCGCTGGCACCGGGAGCAGCCATCCCACCGGGACCCCACGCTGTGTCTCCGGCATCCCGGAGGGATGGAAGGGACGCTGGCAGGGAGCGGAGGGCGGCCGCTGGCAGGGCGCTGCCTCCTGGCAGGTTGGCGCAGGGTAAGGCGGCCCAAATGAGGATCAGAGGCGCCACATTTCCCAGGGCTGCACACATGTCTCAAGTTAAGCACGGCTTTGGGAGCTGGCAGCGCTGCCCCAAGCAGGGGACTCGCACAAGCGGCCGGATTTTGGGAAGTCTCCCGCCGACGCCAGCCCCGCCGCTGCGAGGGTCCGGGCAGCCCATGCGACCCTTCCCAGGGAGGGAGGAAAAGTCCTGCCAGGGATGCTGGGGTGGCTGGTTTTTCCAAAGGGGACGCAGCTGCCTTTGAGCGTTTCCTCGGCCAAAAAGCTGGTTGGTGGGGCTACCTCCAGACCTATGGATACAGCTGTGGGTGTCCCCTCCAGAACCAGAGGGATCTGGGGACTTCCAGGCGGGAGGTGGAGGAACCGAAGCCCCCGTCGGCGAGCACGGAGGAGGTGCCAGGCAGTCCTCAGCCCAGCCCCGTGCTGTTAATGAATGGTCTCCTGGTGAGGACAGGGATGCTGATGGTCCTCAAGGATTTTCTCCACCCTTGTTGCTGGGGAGGGAGCCTGGCATGGCAGAAGACGGTGGAGCAGCTTGGGTAGCACCCGGCACTTTTCTCCCTCCCCAGCAGGACTTGCCCAGGGAACCGAGCCGGGATGTGACCTAAGGACAGGGGCCCATCGCTGCCCGCTGTCACACGGGGTCCGGGACCTGCTCCGTATCCCAACGACAGTAGGAAGTGGTCTGCAAAATTGTTCCTAAGCGCAGAGGCGCACATTCCTACGCGCACAAGCAAGGGCGGGGGGATGAAATAAAAGAGACAAACAGCGAGACGTTTGCCTAATTCGCATGGGTCATAAATAAAACCATGTGTCGGCTCCGAACAAAACGATCCTTGGATTTCCACCAAAAAAGGTTTGGCCATCCCTGGGTTAGAAAAGGTTGAGAAACCCATCTGTAGACAATACATTTCAAGCAGAGCTTCCACGCAGAGGACAGCGCGAAGGGGGCACCTAGTCAACGCCAGGGACAGGCTGGACCCTGCACACAGGGTAACGTTCCTGCTCTTCCAAGACTGTAACTCATTCCTTATTATTTGCAGACACAAAGCCGTGTTTCAGGGCTTGTTATGCCCTATTCATTTCAAGTCTTTATTCCTGACATCTGCAAGGGCTTTCTCCCTTGAAACGCAGCGCGCGTACAGGCACTGGCCACGGCAAAGCTTTGGGGGACCCTAACCATGACCGCAGCACTGGGTGTCTCCTGGGTGTCCCCAGCCCAGGCTCTGGTCACATCCATCCTCCTGCCCTCGCCGGCAGGGCCAGAGGAGCCGGCTGAGGCCAGCTGGCCACCAGGCAGGTATGGCCACAGACACACAGATCCATGGGGATGGAGCTGGAGGGACCGAGGAGCGCCCAGAGCCAGCCCACCCGCATGGGCAGCAGGGTCAGGAGCAGCCCTTTGGGCTCGGCTACGAAGAGGATGGGGGAAAATTGTTCTCAGAGCAACACTCCAGATCCCAGTTCAGGTTAGACACTGGGAACATCACCTTCCCCGGGATGGCGGGATGGGGAGGGAGAGGGTCTCCATCCTCAGCCATTTCCGAGGCATCTCCCTCATCACCTCTGCCCTTCCTCCTGGCCTGAAAATCTTCCCCATGTTTCCTGGAGCAACTTCAGCTCCCTGAGCCCAAGCCACCGGCATAAACCAGAGTTCCCAAAAGAAATCGCCGCACCAGGAAACCTGTCAGCGTCGTACAAGAAGGGTAAACGCCTTTAACCCCATCGCCTTTCTAAAACTTAATTCCCAGAAGTTTTTGAGTGGCTCTGCCAGGAAAAGTTTTGTTGAAGGACCGGGAGGACTGCAAAAGGCACCGTTTTTTAGGAAAGCCACCAAAAAAAGCACAAAGCCGCCCCCGACGCTGCAAGTCCTGCTGCCAGTTACCCGGCGCGGAGCTGCCTTCGGGAGCAATCCCTGCTGGGCGGCGGTGAGCCACCAGCATCGCTCGCATCCCAGAGCCCTCCGTGGCCGCGCACCCGCATGCTTCCCCGGCACTACCAGCCCCACGGCGCCGGGGAATGAAGGAGCCGGGAGCAGCCGGCCTGGCAGGGCTCTCCCGGCTTTGGGCACGGGCAGCCGGCAGGGTTGGTGACCTGCAGCCCAGGTCCCTTGCCAGGCAGCCGGGAGCGAGCCCAGCATCCTGCCCCACATTTGGAGGACACATGGCAGGCGGGCTAGCAGGCTTTGAAAGGGCTCCAAAAAGGAGTCATTAAACCGAGGCCAGTACAAGCAAGACGGCTTTAAGACGATGCTTCTGCACCAGAGCCGCTCGGGATGAGGCTCGGCATCGCCCCTGCACATGGCAAACAGCCCTTTACCGCTGCTGGCCCCGTGCTAACAACGGCTTTTTGCTTTTTGCCACCTCTCCCCAGCGCGCCCAAACCTCTCGCGAGGGGCCGAGCCATCTCCCCGCACCGGCAGGACCCCCAGACTTTTTCTGCATCCGCCACTTCCCGGCAAGGTGCCTCCATAGGGATGGAGGGCATCAAAGCCAAGAAACCGCGGTGGCAGTTGGCACAGTGGAAGGAAGGGGTGCCATCCAGAGGGACCTGGACAGGCTGGAGAGGAGCGCCCACACAAACCAGGGTTCAACCAGGCCAAGTGCAAGGCCCTGTACGTGGGTCAGTCAATCCCAAGCACAAATCCAGGCTGGGCAGAGAATGGATGGAGAGCAGCCCTGAGGAGAAGGACTTGGGGGTGCTGGTGGATGAGAAGCTCCATATGAGCCGGCAACATGCGCTGTCAGCCCAGAACCCCCCCAGCCTGGGCTGTGTCCCCACAGTGTGG
>VXBO01007658.1:45050-59232 GCA_013400135.1 Rhinoptilus africanus | reverse complement strand
CGTGCCCACCCCAGCCTGCCCCCAGCTCTCGCCGGCACTTTTCCCCCAGGCACCGAGGGTTTGCTGGGCCAGCGCTGGCAAGGGGAGAGGGCGGAAAGGGAAGGGTTTTGCAAACATCCCAGCCTTCTTCCGTCAGGAATAGCAGTTCGCCAGGCTGAACGTGCAAAGCCGAGGGCTCTCTGGGGACCCCACGCCAAGCGCCCCATCTCTCTGAGCCCTGGGTAACGCCTGAGCCCCGGGGCTGGCTCTGGGCCGGGGGCAGCCGCTCCCCACGTGGAGGAATCTCCCTCGGCAGCTCTGTGGGAAACCCTCCGCCTTTGCCTCCCAGCCCTTTGATCCAGGCAGTGACCGCACGCTCCAGCTCGCAGCGGGCGGATGGCGGTGAACGGCAGGAAAAGCCATGGCAGGCAAGCCCAGGGACTTGCCCCCACACGCCAGGGCCCGTCAAGGATAGAAAAGGGGATGCACGATGCCGCTTGGACCAGAACCCATCCTCCGGCTGCCTGGCTAGGGCCCGGCCAGCACCTCCTCTCCCGGCTGCATCCCACCTCGGGCAGCAGGAAAACCTCTTGCCCCGTGGCAAAGAGAACGGCGGGCCAATTTTATCGCTCACCCCTACGACCACGCAGCGCTCGCATTATCCTGTTAGCGAGGATTGGGGCTCCGGGAGCGGGAGGGCGGCAGGGCGGGCGGCAGGCTCCCTGGGCACCAAAGCGGGAGCGCAGGCGGCCACGCTCGCTCTGCCCACCCGCCGGCAGCCGAGCGGCTCCATCTCCTCCGACATCCGGGGAGGGAAGGCAACAAAGGCAGAGAACAATTGCTATTGTTTTCCAAGACTTTCTTTCGGGCCAGTTTCTGCGGCGGGGTGCTGCTGCCTAGCCACTCCGGCTGCGGCGCGGCCGCCCCGCTGCGCCCGGAGCTGTGCAGACGCCGGTGGGGACACAGCCCCCCTCTCCAGATGCCTGCCACCCAGCCATCGGAACGCGGTCCCCGCCAGCATGGAGAGGGATGGAGCCAATGCGGTTACCCCACACACCACAGCTCTGCTCTCCCCCTACACCCAGCACCTTCGGGCATCCCCGAGAGGCTCAGGCACAGGGACATCCATCTTTTCATAACCCACAGCGGGGAAGGGGCGATCCCAGCCCACGGCACAAAGCGTTAGGGAAGGAGAAGGAGGGAGCAGGCTGTCTCAGGGAACCTGGCTCGCCCTCTCCTTCGTCAGTCCGTGGGATGAGCGCCAGGAGGGGACAGGCACGGGTGGCATCACCCTGGGCCCATGGGTCTCCGTGGGTGCCGCTAGGGGAGCAGAGGGGTGCCTACAGGAGAAGGTGGGTGTCTACAGGAGAAGGTATCTAACACACGAGGAGGAATTCAATCTAACACAAGGCTCATTTGATGGGGGTCGTAATTAATTGGTAGAATAAATCAGATGCCCCCTGGTTATTGGCTGGGTGTTAAAAGGACGGGTGCTGAAGAGCATCAGAAACAACAAGCGAGGACGGTTTGGACAAGCGGCTTCAGCATCAGTATGGACGATTTCATAAAACCGAGTTTCATAGAGACCCCAAAGACCTTAACAAGGCACTCAAACACAAGCACTGCCCCCCGAGGCCTGGGCTCCAAGGGAGAAGAGCTTGAGTCAAAGCGGAATCTGGCCAAGGACAAAATTCAACCTCTAATTGCCGCCCCAGCCGCAGCGGATTTGAAGACACCAGCCCTTCGGGCATCCCTCCTTCATCCCAAGAACGGCTGCCGTCAACCAAGCCCAGAGGGATCGACGTGTTGACCGTCCCGGCAGAGGAAGATGGGAGATCCTGGGGAAGCAGCACCCCGGGAGAGGAGCCCGCGCAAACCAGGCGCAGGCAGACTCAGCAAAGAAACCCCGACTCACCGAACATCACCGCGCCTGCCCAAATTTGGGTTCAATTTGCCAAATTGTTTCGGCGTGGGAAAACCTGTTTTGGGGTAAAACTCCCAACCCACCCGTGGGCGGCGAGCCTCCCCGTGCTGGGCCCAGCACCCAAGCGCGTGGGTGCCCCCCACCCCCCCGGCATGTTGCATCCTGTGTCTCCGCCGCTTTGAACCCACCTCCGGCATCACTCTGCCGCCCCTCTTTGCTCCACAGCCCTGTCCCAGGGCAACCCCCCCTGCGGACCACCCCGGCACCCTGCTATCCAGGGCAACAGCAGAGCGGAGCCACAGCCTCTCCCCCCGCCATCCCGACTCCTGCCCGCACCCCCTGGTGAAAGGCATCCAAGCGCTCCCCGGGGAGCCGGAGTAAGGGGACTCATCCCAGGACTTGGCTCGTCCCCCCCCCACGCCCTTCGGGAAGGACAGGACCAGGCAGACCTGCTCCGAGTTGAGAGCTCACGCACACGCTGCTAACACCGGCAGCTGCCCTGTAATAACCCACCCTCCGTATCATTAGCATTAATTATATATTAACATACCCCATAATCTTAACTGCTGCTAAGTCGCATCTTGGGGTGGTGCGAGCCGCTTCCAAAAGCCATCTGGCTGGTTCTCCTCCGGCTCTCCCACCACCCGGCCGGGAGAGGGGCTGGCGGCCGAGGCAGGACGAGGATCCAGCTGCAAAGACTGGGACGGGCAGAAGATCTCCAGGAGCCGTGATCAGGCTGGAATCTCGGGGAAAGCGCTGGTCTCCCAGCTGTGCTCCTGGGGGACCACAAGAGCGTCAAGCCCACAAGGCAGGACCGCCAGGCGTTAAGTGGCTCAAGCAATTCCATCGGCAGCGCTGGGTTTCATCCCTGCAGCACCAGGGAAGCCTTGCACAGCCGCAGCTGCTGTTGGGTGACACCAACGGTGCTCTTGGCGCGCGTGGGACCTGACTGAACGAGAGGTGACACTGGGAGCCCTGGGCGCAGGGGCTCGGCCGCCCTGTTGTTCAGGCAGCACACACGGAGCAGTTCAGCCAAACCTGACCTTCAGGTGCCAGAGGAATTCTCCGGATTCCCGCACCTTCCCCTTCCCTCTGCCACCCCCAAGCGTCCCGCCAGCTGGCAGCAAGACCCTCAGCATCCCTTCACCTCGAACTCCTCCCAGCCCCTCAACTCGCCGAAGGGCAGAGGTTTTCTTCTTCCACCAAGTCAGGGAAATCTGGGAGAGAAGCGATCCCAGTATCAGCAGCGTGGCTGGCGCTGGGGACAGACATCCAGGGTCTGTGCCGACAGAAACACACACAGCATCCTCACCAAGACCTCAGGAGGAAAGCAAGGACCTTCCAGAGATGCAGAGCTTTCGCCCTTCCATCTCGAAGGCAGCCCACCACCACCTTCCCCTCACGAGATAGCTCCAGCCAAAAAAAAAAACCAAGCTGGAAAGAAGCCTGGGGCTGGCTCTGCCCCGAAGCTGCAGCCGTTTCATGTGGCTCCAACGCCTCTCGCCCGGCAGCTCGCGCTTCCAAAGAACCGCTCGCATGCACACAGGCACACAAAACACAATTAGGGAACGGCGTGCAGCCCACTGTGTGTGTTCTGAGGACAAAAAGAACGCGCGCGTGTGTGTATGTGTGCATATACAAAGGCTTGAAAGAGGACTTTGCTTGCGTTTTTACAGCTTTGTTGAAGGGTTGTGGGGTTTTTTGGTTTGGGTTTTGTTTTTTTTTTTTTTTTAGTATAAAAGCCTAAAGCAAATATAATCCAGAGAAAGGCTGGGGTTTTTTGTTTTCTTTTTAGATCTTTAATACTTTTACCTGCATTTGTAATACCTGTAGGGCTCCAGCGCTCCCCGAGGAAGATGTTTTATAGGAACTGTTTCAGCCTGAAAAAAGGCAACTGCTCAGAAAAAACATCGCTACTGGCTAGTATTACACACCCTGCCGGTTATTATATCACGAAGGGAGAGGATTAATCCTTCCAGGGAAGTCCATTGTGAGATCAACACAGCAGCTTTATGAGCTTCACCCCTCAGGTTGTTCCCCAGCTGTAAAAAGCCGCCTGTGGGCTGAAAGCCCCTCGGGGCAAGCAGGGCACGGCAAGGAGCCCACCCGCCTCCCCAGGGGTATGGAGCTGGGCAAGAGGAACCCTCCTGCTGCGGGCAAGGATTCGGCTCGTTACGGAATTAACGGTGAAGGCGTTTTAGTTCTTTCCCTGGAAAACAACCGGGGAATCTAACACGCCCACCGCGGTGCCACATTTAAGCCTTTCAACGAACACGAACACTCACCGCCGGTTTCGGAGGCGCAGGTGGAGCTAAGCAAACAGCCACCTTCAGGACGGCTCTTCTCACACCAACAAGGCAAGGTTCAACCCTCTGAGGTGGCCTTCTGCTTTCCTTTTGTCACCTCGGCGGCTGCCTGGTATATACGTACACTGAGTGGCTTAAAACACCCGAGTTAGCAAGCACGTCAGTCACTTAAAAAGAAATTATTTTATTTCTAAGCCACAGAGATTCGTGGACTATGGAAATTCTCAGTAGGAACTGGACATCTAATTGTTCCTCTTAAATCCAATCAGCAGATTTTGAATGATCTATTAAAACTCACAGTTCACCTGTTGCCATAACAAGCCCGTCCTAGGCCAGACACGTGGATGGTAACAAGACCTTTGCAAGAAGCAAACCGCACCACAACCGCCAGATTTTCATAGTTTTCTTTGAATTATCAAGTTATTGCCATCATTAGAGACAGGATACTTGCCTGGAAAGTCCAAGCAACTGTGTCAACTCTTCCAGTCCTACAAAGCACCCCGCGTTTTAGCTGCATTAGAATAAACCACTCCACTTCTTTGGACCAAGACTCTCTTGACCAGTTGGTTGGACCACAGAAAACACCCACGGCAACACATTTGCATACATCTATGAAAGGAGAAAATATAATCACTTTATTTTCAGTATACAGGCTAAATCCCACCATAAAATAACGAGCGAGCACACACGAATAAAATACTCTGCACTTAAAACGCGCCCAATTTTGCCACATCCGCGAATCCATCGTTTGCCACGTGGCGCGCACAGCTCTCCAGCGTTGATTTCCATGAGTGGCCACGGTACTCCTCGGAGCAACGCTCCGTCTACTACAATTAAAAAAACCCTGCTCTCAGTTTGCATATAAGTGCTACATTTTCCTGTATGCCTTGAAATACTACTTAGGTGCAACAACACTATTTCATCATCTCTGCCCCCAAACTGACAGGCCCCCCTCCCACTCTTACAGCAAAGCGAGAAGAATTACTTCTACGAGGAGGTAAAATCAGCAAGTTTTAGCAATACAGGCTCTTCAGAGGTGCAGAACGATGGCATACCGCAACCTGCCGCACGGGCAGCAAGACATAAATACTGACGAGTCGCACACACGTGCATGCACACAATCACCTCTGTAAAGCTTTCTCCAGGGTGCGCCTCCTTCCACGGCGCACGCTTCGCACAGGAGAGATTAAAATTAAAAAAAAAAAAAGCAGCCCTTCTCAAATTTAGCCCGTTTAAAGCTGCCGACAAAATTTGATTCCGTGTGCTATCAACGGGCACGTTATTGCTTGTAGTAAATCGGAGAAGATTTGGACCTACACAAGAGATTTGCTCGCAAAGCACAAAGGTCACCAGTGGCCCTTAAGGAGTTTTACAAACTGAGCGTTGCAGCTGGTATTTCCTGCACCCTCCGCACCAGCCGCCAGCTACAATACTCCGCAGTTCTAAACAGGCGTCGTACCATCCTCTAGAAAAGGCGTTTGGTGCCTCCTCTGACTCATATTTAAATACACAAGAGCATAAAGAAACGTTACAGCGAATTTTACAAAGTCCATCTCGTTCATCTTCGCTCGTTCACCTGAAAAACGGGTGACCAAAGGCCAGCAGTGCCAAATCCTCCCAATAGCCAAGAGAAGCTGACGTTATTGCAGAGGTATTTTACATGCCCAGGGGAGCAGGCACATTCTCACTGGATTTTCAAGCCGTCAGTGACCTACCTCGCCCACGGTGAACCTGCCCAGAGTGTTTAAGAATCCAGTCTTTACATCTTGCACCTCTAATTGAATGTGAAGTTTATAATTGAGAGTCTTTATGGAGTAATAAAGCAGCTCTTGGGATTTCTTCCAAGCAAACACTGACTCAAAGGCTCAACACAAGCTCACAGTGGTACACGGGAACACCAGCCCACTCTAGACCCCCAGGCAGCCACTGACAACAACCCCCTAGACCTTCTCTCGAAGTTACATGCTGCATAATCACTTTCTTTGCCAATGCATCCTATCTATAACCTTGTTTTATAGCTTCTCTTGCTAACGACACTCTTCAAATCAGTTCTGACTGCAAGCGCTAGCCTTACCTTAGCAAGTTACTATAAAATCGATTATTTCCTGTCTAATGGCGCTCCAGATTCAATGCTACCTATAAAAACATACAACTAATTCTTCCAGCAGGTGATCCAAGCCAGCTCTGGTCTCAGACAGCAGATTGGCAAAGGCAGGCTGCAAAGTCTCCAAGCTCTCCATACCATGAAGTGAGGTAGCTACAGGCAGCCTTTGAAACGGCATTGTCTCCATATTTTTCCCTACTATTAAATCCCTTTTCCACACAATTTAGTGAGTGAACTAGAGGCTTCTCTGGAGCAGCAGAAGAAGACGACATAGTAAATAAATAACAAACGATAAAAGAACTAGGCCAATAGTTTTGCAAAGTTTTCCTTTTTGGTACCAGCACTGAGCACTGCTCGTTTTCGGGTGGAGAGAAATACAAAATGCTTCAGTCTTTTTGTGAGCTTAAAGTCCAAGTGACTTCTGCACAATCTGCTTGGCAATTTTGTTAAATTGTTCTCTGTCTTCCCGCCACATCTTGGAGGCGTCTACGTTGGCTCCACTTTCATCATTTGGCTCTGAAATGAGAAAGACGGAAAGATAGGTGGGCAGGCAGGTAAAGGAGCAAGACTCTCGCTTTTTCAATAACGCCTCTGGATTGCCCCTTCCCTGTGGCTTTGGCCTGCTTCCCCTCCCCAGGACTACAGCAATGCCACTAAAGAAAACCCAGTGACAGCTGCTGGTTTCTCAAACGGTTCTGATTTAACTGATCACAAGAGAATATCACCACAAGGTCAAGTTTAGGTAAGAAACAAGTGGCAGAGAAGCAAGACTTTCGTCCGCTTATGCTCTCAACAACTGAGCCCCGGCCTGCACGTGAAACAACACAGTGCGGCACCACCAGTGCTATCAAGCGCTTTCACAACTGCACGCTGCTCCCTGCAGAATGTTTTTTCTGGTTCTGCAGCTTCACAGACACAAAGCCCTTCCTGACCAGGCCATCCAAACAGGCTCTGTCACTCTTTGGGATGGCTTGTTTTATTAAAAAACAACAAAACAAACCAAGCAAACCCATAGAATGCTTTCATTCCTGCAACATCTTTCATCCAAGGATTTCAGAGTGCTTTACAAAGTACATTAAGCCCCTGGGACTGAAAACACTTGATTCTGTACAGAGGTAAGCTGAGGCATGGGATTTATCAGGTTCGTGGTCAGCATACAGAAGGACAACAGATTACACAACTCACTAAGACATACTCTACCCATTTTGCTTTCACACATTATTCCAAATCCACCCCAGCCCAGCTCAGGACAGACATCTTGGGGTCATGTCTTTCTTGACACAATGCTGATGGTCGGTCCTTAAAAGCCAGTAGCGGGGATAGGAGATGTGCAGGTCACCCAGTCTGGTCAGCTTGGGCTTATGCTACCTGCAGAGCCTGGGAGAAGCTGACCGTTGACATTTTAGACTAATTCCTCCAAAAGCCATGGGAAAAGAGAACGCACAGGCAGAGAACAAGGGAGATCGGGTGACTCCTACACTAACCAGTCTAGGCAAGGCTGCACCACAAACCAAGTTTTTGAGGGCCACGGAAAGCCCAGCCAGGCACCCTTCGCACAGCTTCCCAACAGTAGGTTACTATTCCGAAGCTAAAACGGTCACACATAAGAATCTGTTGATTGCTCTGTGATCAACCTTGCTGCTCTAAACCCCCTAAAGTCTCTTATCACTCAAAACCAATCCTAAGGGACACAGCTCTGCCCTTTTCAGGCACTTCAGTGGCTCTGTCCACCATGAGGAAAAGGATCCATCTCTCAGGGAGCTGATCCATAGCCCTTGCTGGATTTGGGGAAAGGCATTTCAATGACTGCACAAAAGGTTCTTCATTACACCCCTCTTCTCAAGAAGCCTTTCTCTGAATCGGAGATGGCAGAATGGGGTACATTCCCAGGCTGGTACTTGGCTTGTGACTTGGAGACCATGGCCTCCAGTTTATCAAACTGGTTAGATCTGGCCGGTAACGCTTCAGCTGCTAAAGCCAAATCCAACACAGGCTGCAATCAATAGCTCTAAGACCTTCAAAAGTTGAGCAAACATCATCGCAAATACAAAGACGGAGCACAGGTTTTGTGCAGGAGCAGGGAACCGGCTGAGCCTCAGGACCCACCTGACCGTCACTATCTGCTCGGCTGCTGCTGACCTGGGAGGAAAGCAGTGCAGTCGCTCGCAAAGCTGGAAACACCTATTTAATAATTCAGCCTTCCTCTCCCAGTTATTTTCAGAGATCTGTTTTATTATTAGGGCTTTAAGAACTCTGGGGTTTATATATATGGTTTTAAATATGCTTTGCTCACTTAAATTAAACAGCAAGAAGCAGCTCTAGCTAACTCAGTAACTGAGCTACTGCTAATAAACCAGCAGTCCTTACCTGCCAGCATGCTAACGACTGATAAGAGGATCTTTTCCACACTCTGCACGGGACTCCACCGCTCAGCGCTGCTCTCATATCCCATGGGATCATCCCCAGGAGCATGAAGAATAGAGATGCAAACTCTTCCATCTGGGTAAACTGCACAAGAAGTAGAGGGGATTGATTGTTACTCAGAGGAAACACTTTGCCTCTCCAGTTCTTTAGCATAGGTGAATGTTTGTACTTGGCTTTGGTACGACTGACACTAAACCCAGTTTTAAATTCCTCTTCCAAAGGCAAGTGGACACAAAATCTGAAGGACAAAAATCTGGGAAAGAAATTCCTTTAAGCAAATCTAACAAACTTGGGTCATCCTGCCCCAACAGAAGCCTGCTTGGAGCAGTCATATCATTAAATAACAAGTGACAGGCTCCACGGAAAAAATAAGAGAAGCAGTCTGGTGGAACAAGGCAAGTATTTATGCACAGACACAGCTCCAAGTAGGTGACTAGTCCTACTTTAATCCAAGGGTAACAGTCACACAGCACTGAATGCACCTTGGAGTCCTCCACTGGACCATGACTGTAAAAAGAATTAAGCAAACTTGCTCTGCCGCAGGAAGGAAGGAAAAGTGGTGTATGTTATAAAGCATATCATTGACCTTATTAAACAAAGCCTCTGCAACAGTAGTCGTCTTTGCAGAGAGTGGACTCCACTGACTTGATAATGAGGCCAAAGAGGCAACACAAAGAGAATGGAGTTCTGTAGTTCTGCTTTAGCAACGCGGTCTAATTCTACAGGCTCCCAAGAAATGACAACTCTAACCCAGTACTTCCCGTGCTGCTGTTCTTCAGGTGACCAAATCTGTGCTATTGCCAGGAAAACAAGACAAAACAAAAAGAGAGAATGACCGCTGGAAACAGTTGTGCTCACTTCCAGTTCCTTCTATTCAGCCAGCTAATGTCTACACAACCCTGCCACACACAAGCACTTTGGAAGACTTATTTACATGCCCTCCTGGAGCCCCAGGCTGGGGACTGGAGCTGGTCTAGCTGTAGCTGGAAGAGATGAAAACAGCCCGTGCTGAATCAGCACTTCTTGCAAGTTTGGAACACACTGATAGAAAAGTATTTCACCTGGAAGTTACTCTGATGTTTTTATGCAGAGTTGGATCACAGTGGCACAGTCAAGACAGCAAAGGCTGATCCCAGGAAGATGTATGCATCTTCCCGCTTTGTCATTGGGCGCTAGTGCAAGATGTGCCATTAATCACTACCTTGAAGTTATCTTCGTCAGAGTATCCATGAACGTTAGTTCTGTGGTGTCTCAATTCCTCCCTGTACGTAACACAAACTGCAAAGGCAAGGGAACACAGCAGAATTCTTAAACATTTTCCTTGCAGTTCCTCACAGGTGGAGGAGTAAGCACTTAAAAAAACCAAAATAACACAGCACAGCCACTCACTTCTACAGCCCTTCTGGGTTATAACCAGACCACCACAACGCCACCTAAGAAAGATTCAATTGTCCGCTCAGGCGATCTCAACTCTAGATGAAGGTGACCCAGAGTCACAGGACTTTAAAGAGCTGAGCTGACTATTCAGTATGTTCCAGGTAACCCCACAGAGGAAGCGCCCACGCCTAGAGCCGCTCTGGAACACCAGAGAGTCTGGCAGTTTGTGCTTCTCCGCACCCCACTCCTCCTGGCTACGCCGCACACAAAGCGGCTGCGAGCAGCGAACCTCAAGCCCCGGCCACAACTGGAGCTGCAAAAGTATTGTGTGGAGAAGGATTTGCTCACGGAGACCAGTCCTGCCGAGAAGTTTGGGTGAATGAGTCCAGCTGGAGCAAGGTGCTGGTGCAGCCACGCTGCTTCCAGGAGCCAAATGCTGCAGATTTCAGAGCTTCAGAGGTGATGCTACACAGTCTTGGGCACCTCCATACGGTTCTACCCTGTGACGTGCAGGTGTGTCCTCCACAGGAGGACAGGAAGATGTGTATTAAACAGGCAAGAATCTGCATTCAGTGGCGTTTTGGGAAGGGAAGAACTTCAAGAAATTGCAAAATTCCTTGGAATAGGATGAAATAAATCGATTACCAACTGAGATTAAGACTTGTGTTATGCAAGTGCAGGAATGTCAGCTGGGAAGGAAACCCCAGGCAGGAGGGCAGCATTTGCCTTTTATTCTTCTCTAATAGCCTAGAATACAGACCCAGCCCATCAAATCTGGGTGATGCTGAACAATCTTTGCACAATCCACGTTGATTTAGCAGATGTCGTAAGGAACAATTTCACAAAGAATGCCAAGGCTGACTTCAGAAAGTAGCGCTCCAGGCTGTGAAAGAAGGCTTAAAGGTTTTTACCTGTTAGCTGTACTTGTTACTTCAATTGCTTCCACTGAAAAGACTGAAGATACTGTCACCACCAAAATTGCAGAGAAAAAGGCCAAACTCTTAATATTAAATACCTGCAAAGTTGTCATCTGCTTGGACAGAGCACTCTCTATTTCACACAGATCACATCAGAAATGTTACTAAACCCATGATTTAACAGGGCAAAAGCCATGCTGCTTAGTAAAGCTGCATCCAGACTTTAGTGAATATGAATACATTTTCACTCATTAAAATAACACCAACCTACTTAAAATACAAGCCTCAGAACAAGACTGGAAAGAGTTTGTATTCACTAAATCTCACATCACGTGCAGAAGATTTATCTTTAGAGTATTTATACAATAGTTACAAACATTCCTGGGATGATCTTAAAGGCAGTGAAATTGTTAGAAACTTTCTCGGACTGGTTATGACCAAAAGGTGTATGAGGAATAATGCGATAAAGTGACCCTAAGACAGAGCAAAACTGTTGGACAGCTGAAGACTCCTCCTGCATAGTCAAGGCTGGAAAGGGAGAGCACGACCCTCGGCGGAGATGTCAGCCCTCCTGCTGCAGCAGTTTGTTTTTAAGGTGCACAAGCAACTCACTGTTCGGATGGAACATCTCGCATGTGAACCTCATCTTCGGAGGACTTAATGGGTAGTCGAGGGGAAAGCTCAGAATAGCAGGGAAAACTCCATATTCGAAACAGGTGTCTTCAGGACCCCTAGAAACAGATAAAAAGCTGTTCACCAGAGTTCTCAATCGTTCTTTCAGCCAAGTTCTTGTCTAAGGAGACATCTGAAGTTTGGGTTCTCTCATCCTCTCCAGAAAACAAAGCGTTAATGCACTCTTACCCCACACCTCATAAACTTAAATCCAAATACGGGGTTTGGGAGGGAAGGGGGAAATCAAAGCTTGCACACTAAATTACTAGGAAGGTCACAACACTGCTTAATTAGCAGGGTGTGTCTGGATATAATTGGAGTATCTGGCTCCAAGGCATGTTCCGGGATTTGAGCGTCTGCACGTCAAGAGAAAGCAGAGGCAGGTGTGGGACTCCTGTGCCTTTGAAGATACTGTTATGCTGCGCAAGACAGAGATGTCAAACGCTGTAGCTCAAAAATAATTTATAAACCTTATGGAGATTCAAACTGCCAGTATCGAGCGTAACCACACGTAAACACTTATCGCTATCTGATGCAAAAAAAAAAACAGAGTAAAGTTTTGTAAAAATAAAAACACAGCTCAGGGACCTTAATTGGTAAAGGCAGGGCAACAAGGTTTCCTTACAGACTTCAGGTATTTAGTTTGCACTCCCTAAAAGCACGTGGAGAACAAATGGCTTCATCAAGGTTCTTGTAGAAACATTTCCTCATTGTGTTCATCATCTAGTTCAAAGTGCAATCAAGTTGAGAATACACAGACAACTATTTTACCCTCCCTACATAAAACGTTTCTGGAAGGTGAGCAAAAAAGTTTACTAGACACGATTTATTCAAACTTGATGAACCATCTGGAAGTTATAACGCAAACACCATCTCCCCTGATTGGAAAGCTCACAGAACAAACTTCTTCACTGAAAATCTTAGCCAAGGAAACCTCCTGTATTTAGTAAAAAGCTCTCCAACAACGGCTATAGGAAATAAGGTTTAGGAATATATTCATGCCGCCTCCTCCTCCCAAACCACATTTTCCATGCCAGAAAGAACATAAAAGTTCACGGACTCCTAACAGTTAAGATTGCAATTGGTAACCTACAGAAAAAGAAAACTGAGGCCAGCAAAACGTAAAGCCCTTGGAGGCTCACTCTCTTAAACCTTGGGATTCAAAAGACTTGGCTGGTGGATAAACACACGAACTACGCGATTTAAACCTGAATATTGACACTGGCGGGTAAGATTAGAGAAACGCATCAACGTACTGCAAGAATGAAAGCTAAACCATCTCAACCGTTCTGTTCCCTTTCTGGCCTTTTCCCTGAATTCAGTCGGCATTCAATTCACATCTGAGAGTAAACCGAATGCATTTTTTCATTAACATTTTAATTCCAGCTGCATTTTAAAGGCTTATTGTTGAACTTCTAAGAGTATGTACACACACGCATTGAAAAGCTGGTGGGTGTCTTATGTTCTGTTTTGAGAGCAAACACACAGCCTTAAGGGCTCTTCTGTCAAATACGTTAACCCAACACGCTCCATTTTAGGCCCTGTATTATGCGAGCAAAACGCTTTTGTTTTAGCCATTCATTGCTGCCAGGATCAGCTTCAAAGAAATTATTAAAGTTAATCCAAGACAGCATTCGCAGCTACAAAATGCTTCAGGAGGCCGCACCATTTAAGCTCGACAGCATCACGTCCAGTTCAAAAAGGACGTCGGCAGGGCCAGGGATGGAGCACAGCCCCTCGTGCAATCCCACCACCTGCTCTGCAAGGATTTCCAAGTACGCCACATCCAAAGCCTCTGTGCCGTATGCTGTTGTATCGTCTGAGCTGCTACACTAGTTGGAAGTCCAGACAAGGCAGCCCTTGCTGAGGGTTCCTCCAAGAAACACCCTGACCACGCGGTGGGGACAGCCGTCCCACCGAGCAAAGAGCACCGAGCCACCAGGCCAGACGCCTGAAGCGGCTCCCGCACCCCAGGGAAGACAAAGCACTTGCCACCGCTAATGGCGTGCGCAGGGAAGGCACTCATCCTGCACAGGCCGGGCACACGTAACTTTAATAAAAGCCTTGTCCCAAACCTGCTCCATCTAAGACTCTTTACAGCCTGCAGAGCAGGCACCCTCTGCATTTTTTTCTGCACATAATGCTACTCTACATCGGTTCTCCTCCAGCTGTGACACGGAAATAAATGATAGAATAACACAATTGCCCAGGTTGGAAGGGACCTTTCAGATCATCTCGTCTATCAACCTAAGACTGACAAAACCCATCACTAAACTATATCGCTAAGCACAACGTCTGCCCATCTTTTAAATACCTCCAGGGATGGTGCCTCAACCACTTCCCTGGACAGCCTGCTCCAACACTCAATAACCCTTCCAGTGTAAAAAATTTTCCTAATATCCATCCTAAACCTCCCCTGGTGCAACTCAAGGCCGCTTCATCTTGTCCTATCGCCTGTTCCTTGGGAGAAGAGACTGAC
>VXBO01007658.1:28327-44984 GCA_013400135.1 Rhinoptilus africanus | reverse complement strand
CCTCCAGACCCCTCACCAGCTCCGTAGCCCTTCTCTGGACACGCTCCAGCACCTCAATGTCCTTCTTGTAGTGAGGGGCCCAAAACTGAACGCAGCACTCGAGGTGGGGCCTTACCAGTGCCGAGTACAGGGGGATGATCCCTTCCCTAGCCCGGCTCACCACACTATTCCTGATCCAGGTCAGGATGCTGTTGGCCTTCCTGACCACCTGGGCACACTGCAACCAGTACCTTGAGGTCCTTTTCCAATGGGCAGCTCTCCAGCCACTCTTCCCCAAGTCTGTAACGCTGCATGGGGTTGGTGTGACCCAAGGGCAGGACCCGGCACTTGGCCTTGTTGAACCTCATACCACTGGCCTCAGCCCATCGGTCCAGCCTGTCCAGATCCCTCTGCAAAGCCCTTCTACCCTCAAGCAGGTCAACACTCCCACCCAACTTGGTGTCCTCTGCAAACTTACTGAGGGTGCACTCCATCCCCTCATCCAGATCCCTAATAAAGATATTAGAACTGGCCCCCATACTGAGCCCTGAGTCAGTCAACTGGGACCTCCCTGTTTTGCCAAGACTGATGGTAAATGATGGGAAGTGGCTCAGTGAGGACTTCCACCAGCTCCCTCAGTACCATCGGGTGGCTCCCATCCAGCCCCATGTGTATATCCAGGTGTTGGAGCAGGTCCCTCACCATCTCTCCTTGGATTACAGGGGTTGCATTCTGCTCCCCGCCCTCATCTACCAGCTCAGGGGTCTGGGCACTTGGGGAACAACCAACTCTACTACTAAAGACTGAGGCAAAAAAGGCCTTAAGGACCTCAGCCGCCTTCTCATCCTTTGTCATTATGTTGCTGCCTTAATCTGATAGAGGCTGGAGATTCTCCCGAGTCCTCCTTTTGTTACTAATGTATTTATAGAAACTCTTTTTATTGTTCTTAACATCCAAAGCCTGGTTAAGTTCTAGTTGGGGTTTGGCCTTTCTAATTTTCTCCCTCCATAGCCTTACAATGCCTTTGTAGCCTTCCTGAGTGGCCTGCCCCTTCTTCCAAAGGCCATAAACTCTCCTTTTTTTCCCTTGAGTTGTATCCAACAACCAGCTAGACAACCAGACTGTTTAGCTGTGTAAGAGACATTATGAACAACTCTGCTGGCATAAGCTATAACACGGAAATAAGGAACGCTGAACTCCATGAGCTGGCTATTACTTAGGCAAGGGCAAGAAAAGGATGGCAGGTATTTGCCAAAACAGGAGGGAAAAGCGCACTGACAAGGACAATTAATTCTATATTCATAGCTTCACGCACATTTGTAAATCCTTTCTTATTTGTAAAAAGATGCTGGAAAAAGACCAAAACCCACAGCCATTAGATGTCAAAAAGGGGAATTCCATGCTAAACAGAAATCCTAAGCCTAATTATAGATCTAATTACCCTTCTAGACAGGTTTTTGATAAGTTGACTTCAATTTATACTGTCAAGCAATCTTTACGCTAATAAAGCTCTTATTACCTGGGTTTGTGTCTTTTGGGGATGAACTTCGATAGCAGCACACGCTTATGTATGCCGACCAAAGGCGGCAAAACTTGGTCTTGAGACATTAAATTCAAGAACTTCCACCACACAGAGCAGCCCGTCGGACCTCACGCGGCGCTAAGGAATTGAGCAGCGTTATGGCAAACTCTCTGAACGTGCCAGGACTATTTACCATCACGAATAAGTCGCCCTGCTGCAATGATTTGGCTTTCATAAATACTCTAATTCAGCTATTGTTTGACGTCTTATCAAAAGGGTGCGTTTTACACCAAGCTCCAAAGCTTTACAGTTCAGAAAGATGCCCACATCGTATTTTCAGTTCTGGCTCTATTACACTCCCTTTGGGAGCACAAGAACTGTTCTATCATTCAGACATGTCAATACAACCTTACCATTTATGCCTTTAACATTTATCCAGCACTGCTGCTGCAGGCAAGAACACTGGAAATACAAATTATGATTATCATTATTTTTAAAGGCATTATTTTATCTCCAAGCCAAGCTCTTACGTCAACCTGCATAAGATTACCCGGCCCGCCGCTGAAGTGATAAATGGGCAATGTCTTTTCTTTCTTGGGTCTCTTTTTTTTTTTTTTGTATTTATTTGTCATTACATGCACTCTAGCTTTATATAAATTGGGTGAAGGAAAAAAATTCAAGTATTCTGTTCTCTTCTTTGTTATTATGCTACATACTTACCTTTTGCACTTCATCTGTCAAAAAAATTGAAGCCAACTTTATTTTAATTTCCTCATCTGCACTTCTTTCGTTCCCATAATCTCACACGGCACATTTGAGATTACAAAACATTTGAGAAGATTATCACAGACAAATATAAACAAGTCATTTAGATTGCTTTTCAAACGTACACAAACACTTCTACTAAGCAAGTTTCTTAAAGAGATGAAAGTAACCGAACATGTTTAGGGCAAACATGTTTCTATTGTATCACAGCTTCAGAATTTGGCAGATCTTAAAAATATAATTTTATTATGACACACACACAATACAGAAACCAAAATTAAAGCTCCTCCGCCTCTCATTTTGCGCTGACAAAGACCTGAAGCTCAACACTCAGCACTTTAAAGGGCTTTCAAGTCTGCAAGTGGCTCCTCTGTTGTTTAAGAATTTGTTATGGGAAACATCAGAAACAGTATTTTCTAGGTGATGAATCAAATCCAAAAGTACTTCTGTGTGTCCCCCATGAAAGTTCTACTCAACCACGCAATCTCTGCTACGAGTCGGTACCGACAGACAGGAATTTCCTTCCATATTCCAAGAAAGGCATTGCCTCCTCTGGGATTTCTACACTCCAAGCAATGCACAGCCCTCTGAACTGCAATTTGGGACATTACAAAGCGCCAAGTTTCAGAAGAGTGATAATTATTCCCCTTGCAGAAAGAGAAAGCGTAAGACATCACAGCCCAAATCTTTGGTGTTAGGCAACAAACTACTTATTTCCATGCAAAGTGGTTTGTTTTCGGGGGACGGAGCTACCAGGAAGTTACAACCTGTTCATCCCAGGATAAATTGCTGCACATAAGTGGAGGCATTTACCAACTCTTCACATCAATCAGCAACCAAGCAGAGGTAATCCAAATCTCCATTTACCAACGCCTAAAATAACTCGAAGGCTCTCGCTTGCCATAAAGCAGGCTCACCCACGCAGCCAGCTTGTGTGGAATAGGTGATGCGCCACAGCTTTTGTACGGGTTGCGTGCCTGATCCCAAGAGACAGAAATCTTGGTTTTCATCCCTAGACAACACACTCCACGCAAATCAAGCTAAGGAGAATGCTGCCACCCACGCTAGTTGAGAAGCTGGTAAGTCAGCAGTGCTGTTTGCAGCGAAAACTGGCCAAGAGCACCAGAGGCATGCTGCAAGCGGGGCCACGGCCACTGCCTGCTGCCCCCGGCTTCCTCCGGGAGCCCCTTGCCCTGGCTGAAGGAAAGCAAATGACCAACTCTTATTAAAGGGATCTTGAACTACAGAGCCTGGATCTACCCTAACAAGAGACCACCAGCTTCAGGACTCAGTGGTTAGGAATTTCTTCATCTTTTAGTTCTGTAGCATTTGCCTAAATTGTCAGATTCGAGTAACAAAGGTCTCTTTTCCTCTCCCCTACTGTTTTAGAACTTTATTTCGTAAAAATCATCAGATATTACACGTACACAGAGTTCCCAAAGAAGGGTACAGCATAAGTAAGAGAGTATAAGCAAAAGAGAAGACAATTTCTATGACGCTGGGCAGGAAGATTTTATCTTTCCATTGCAAGTTTTGCTATGAAAAACTGTACTCATTTGCTCAAGAGCGGAAGGACACAGCTTTGTGTCTCTGTCACCACCCAAAACACACGACAGAAGAAAGAGCTTTCTACACGGAGCCATTGCACCCAACGTCTTTACAACACCAGACAAGTCATGAAGTGTAAAGAATTTGAAAACAATTTCTTTTTTTTTTTTTTATAAATTTGAGTGCTTTCTCAGCTCAATTCCCTTCCATTTTTCTAGGAAAAAAACCTGAAAAGTAAACTAATTTTAGGCATTAATTGTTTTCTCCTACCAGCGATAATCCGTGTACTTTGCTCAATTAAAACATGAGAAAAACCTGTCCTGTATTTGCAGTTGAGTAATGCTCCCAACTGGTTTGTGCAATCTACAAGCAGTTCATTGTTTCCTACAGGGTTTGTATATGCAACATATATCCAAGGGAGCCCAAATGAGGATTCCTGTCAAATTTGCAAGTTACTTATGCTGAAGGTTGCTTATTGTAATGACACCTACGCAACAAATGATCACTTAAGTCCCAATCCTGCCTCTGTCACACTGTTTAAATTCCAAATATAATTCGCTATTTGGGTCAGAACAGAAGTTCCTCAGCCAAAGGTAGGCCAAGGTTGATGTTTTGCAGAACCAGTATTATTTTTTTTTACATTCTTTTTCTCCTAGAAGCCAATCATAGCGCGCAAGTGCTGATTTCAGATACAAACCAGTAGGAACTCACATAATCAGAGCTTCCCATTCAAAGAAGTTCTCTTCATTCATGGGACCTATTAAGACAAAACCAAACAATGCTTAGCGCTACCCGAACACGAGGCTACAATCTCACCGTGCACAAACCCTGCTCAGCTCCTCACCTGCTACTATCCCTTCCGGGGGGTTCAGGGTCAGCTCTGTGAAAACAAAAACAGGGAGAAGGTTAACAAGACCTGAAAGCTCGAGCGTTTCAGCTAGCGTTTGGGTGGCCACGGCTCACAACAGAGGCCCCCCACCATCAAACACCCTTGGAGAAAAGCTTGAGGACACCATGGGAGGAACCTTCTGACCGTGCTTCACTTGGCAAAACTCTACCTCCAAAAGGCCCAGTACCTCATGCTGACAGTTTAACTTCTTCACGCAAGGCAGTTTTCTAGAGAAAATTATTTGTCATTTTGTACTTTTTCAGGCTCCCAAAACTAGACTTCCCAAGGGCAACAATTTAAAACTGAGAAGGAAGAAAAAAAACCTCTTTCCACAAAGAAACACCTCTCCTCTTGGAGCACTGGGATACCTGCAGATACAAACTCAACAGCCTGAAGAGAAAATAGGTAGAATTCCTGTAACCACTTTGCACCAATTCAGACTTGACGGCATCTCAATGCAAAACCCAAAATGACGCAAAAAGGTCGAGAAGCAGAAGCCAAAGATATTTGGCAAGTGGTTCTGTTCCTTGAATTCAATCCAACTCCCTCTGCGTGGCCTGGAAAACGCGAGTGAAAAAAGAGGCGGCACTAAAGCAGTCATGCTTGTTTGGATCCATCAACGCTCACTCATCGGTAAGGAACTGGTACAATTCCCAATTCGTACAATAACCTCAATTTCAAGCCCGCTGAAACCCAGCACTCTGGGTGCTGATAAAATAATAACCCGTTTTTCCACCATCCAGCGCAACAACCATCAAATCCAGTTTCCAAAGTCCTGCGGGGTGGTAGCAGTTGGCGAGGAAAAGTTCGGCCATGCACAGGCAACCAGTGGCCCCGAAAACCCTAGGGGGGCTGAACAGCAGCCCCCCAAGTCTAAGCGAGCCATGGGGCAGCCAGCAGGACCGGCAGCAGGAGATGACACTCCGAGGGTGTCAGACCAGAGGAGGTGACAGTAATTAGGCCAACTTAAGTAAGGGCTGTGAGCTGCTTATCTAGAACAGTGTTTCCTAACCTATGGCCCGTGGGCTACTAGTGGCCGGTCAAAACAGGGCCCAGGGAATACAGGAAGTCACAAACCAATAAACAAGACGCTTGACCTAATTTCTCTTAGGCTATATGTGGAAATTGTGGGTAGCGCTGCACATAACAGCACACAGATTTTTTGCCTTAAAACAACTCGGTTACTGTTGGATTCAAAAATACGCCAACAGGAAAGATAGCGAAACTCTTCAGTTCACTCAGATTGGCACTAACTTTGGCACAGACCTCCACAACTGAAGTTCAAAAGCACAGCAGCAGATTGATACTCAGCATTACGGCTTCCCACCACGACCTGACGTTAAGGAGCGGGTTTTTCCAGCTTGATAGCGGGTCTCTAACAGCTTTTCTTGTTGATGTTTTTCGACAGGCAGAGGAAGATGTCAAACCCAGTAGCGCCTGGAATCATTTTGCTCCATCTTGTGGCTCTCTCTAAGAAGAAAATCCCTCTGATATTTCCCACGATTTCCCTTGAAAAGCCCAGTGGCAGCATCTGCGCGTTCCCTGCAGCGGGCAGACAGGCAGAGGTGTGCCGTATAGCTCTCCATCCCCAAGGAAAACTGGGGCGACCGGAAAGCAAGAGCCAAACCCTGCTGAGCAAAGGGTCCTTACGAGGGTGGAGGCTCAATTCTCCACCTTGCTCAGCTCCTCCCTCGGAAATAGGTGAAAGAGGCTTCCATC
The DNA here is from genome assembly GCA_013400135.1 of Rhinoptilus africanus. NCBI lineage: Eukaryota > Metazoa > Chordata > Aves > Charadriiformes > Glareolidae > Rhinoptilus > Rhinoptilus africanus. The sequence goes on along the minus strand of VXBO01007658.1, from coordinate 38,562 downwards.
CTTAAGGATCAGGCAAAGTGCAGGGACACACGAGCTTTGATTTTGAGTCACCGCTGCTACACCTGGCCACTGAGGAAGGAAAAACCCCTTTTCCACGTGAATGGTCACATCTTACCCTATGATTTCTCTAGAGCTATTCAAAGGGAAATTGGGAGCGATTGATTTCTCTAGAGTCATTCAAGGGGAAATTGGGAGCACAACTTTTGGGAGCTACAGGGCTTGAACTGCCAGTAGCTGACACAGCACCGGCTGCTTTGTTTTAACCTGTCACTGCAGAATGACTTTGACGAGTCAGCTAGGCCAAAAAGTCTCCCACCTGACTTTCCTCTGCCACGCCGTCCCTCCGCCCGTGCTCCTGAGCAAGACCTGCGGCACAAGAGGAACTTGTCAGCAGATGGAAGAGCCCACCCTCTGCTCTCCGTGGCATCCAGCCTGGGGGGGAACTTCTGGCTGGCCTGAGTTTGACCTCCTGATCTGCAAGACACCTCCATACACACGCAGTTTCACGCTTTCCCGAGGAAAGCCCTGCGAGTGCCACCCCGCGCAGTCCTCTCGCCCGCCCAGCCGCGACAGCAGTGTGCCAGCGCACACCCACACCCCAGCCACCATCAGCCAACGGCCTCAAAACACGGATGTGCCATTTCTGTTCCTGCGCGCGCTATTTTCCAGCAAGGAGCTGAGCCCTCTGCCCATGCTGAGCATGGACTGCAACCAACACCAGATGCTGACAGGGGAAACGTGGATCCTGAAGCTACACCAGCTGCTCGGGAGAGGCAGCTTGCACAAACTCAGAGCCACCTCCCTCAGTCGCCTTTCTCCAAGGGGCAAGATCAGCAGAAAGACTTTGCAGGAGCCCTTGATGCGGCAGCTCCTTGCTGACTGGTGACTGTAGGTCCAGGAAAAAACCTCCAAGGAGTGGAAATTTACGATCTGTGGGACAACCAAGGCAGGAGCAGAGCCATTAGACACAGAGGAGCCCTCCTGCCGCACTGGCCGCAGCTCCATCACCCTCACCTGGAGCTGTGGGACTCTATTCCTGTGCTGGAGCACAGCTCCCGTTCTGCAGAGCATCCACAGCATCCTCTCTGCTACCAGTGGGCAGATAACCCTTTTTGGGGCAGGCAGAGCCAGGTCACCACCTGCCCGGGCTGGTATTTTACATGGTGTGAACTACCAGAGCTATCATCAGCAGGAATCGTGGGATAAAGCAGCCTCCTGATGCACCCATGGAATACCCTACTGCCAGGAAAGACTTTAGGGTTCCTACGGAGCAAAGGCACAAGCAGCAACGTCCTATTAAGGGACTCTGAGAGGCAGAAGCATAAGAAGCCAATGTGGAATAAAAGGCTAAAACAGAAAGCCAGAAAAGGATTAGTTTTGAAAGAGGTAAAGGGGAAGGCCAAAAGGCTCTGTGGAAAAGAGTTACAAGGCAAAGCCGAGGCTGGCAGCTGCTGCTGGAAGGGAAGGCAGATAAGGCACCAGGTCACTTATAAGTCACCGCAGCCACTTCAGGGTGCTGCAGGGTCTGAGGTTTGTGGAGAGCTCTCTACTCACAGAATCATGGAATTGTCAGGGTGGGAAGGGACCTTAGAGATCATCCAGTTCCAACCCCCTGCCCTGGGCAGGGACACCTCCCACCAGCCCAGGCTGCTCAGAGCCCCATCCAGCCTGGCCTTAAAAACTTCCAGGGATGGGGCTTCCAGCACTTCTCTGGGCAACCTGTTCCAGTGTCTCACCACCCTCACGGGGAAGAACTCCTTCCAATTGTCCATCAACATCTCTCTTAAGCACTGGAGAGCATCCAGAGCAGTGTCCGTCTCCACATCCTTCAGGAGGCATCCTGTTTGGTTTGCAGGGTGGCTTTGCTGCACGCAGTCAGGGGATTTGCTTCCAAAATTGAAATGCAGTGAAGTCCCAGCTCGTAGCACGACAGCTAAACCTTACTTTGTAGCTTTGCTTGTAAGCCGAGACTGAATGAAATGGAGCTGACACTAGCGAAGCGCAACGCTTCTATTAGGAACTTGGGGCAGATCTGGCTGCACACACCGTCAGTGCCTCCCTTTTCATTTCACTGCTCTTTATGGAGTCATTATAGACCAATTGCACCCTGGCCAAAGGGAGGAGAACTGAAAATACACCTCCTTGCTGAAGTGGTTAACAGAAAGAGCGACCACATTCTTAAAAGAGAAGTTCTGCTGAACTGAAAACTGCTACAGTTCAGCAATCTCCAAGGTGATTAAATGCACAAGACTCAGGAAATATTAAGGGCACATGCTCACTTCAGTATCCGACAGCATCTGGAATGAGATCCTTAAAACCAGAATCTTGTTCTTTCTACTTTGCCAAAAATTCTGTTTTCTTCTCTCTCCTCTGACATAGCATCTGATCGGCATAAGGCAGTCCTAGCTCACATGGACACACAGCACGGCACGTGTCTGAGACACTTCCGAAGCATAACAATTAGGAAAGAGCATTTTCAAAGCAGGTTTAACACAGACAGCCGCGGAGAGCTGCCGCAAATGTTCATCGTTCTCTATCCCCGGAAAGAGCAGCTCATCACAACCCACCCCACCGCAGCGGGAGTCTTCTTCCAGCTCACACAAACCCTCTCCAAGCAATAAGGACAGGAAGCATCGATTGAAGTGCTGCCAGATTTTGTTCTGCACGATGAAGGTGTATTTTTTCTTGCGAATTATGAATTCTCAGAATTAACTTAAATCTCGTATTTTTAACCCAACAGCACTCCCAATGCCACCAGTCGGCATTACAATCCACTGCTCTGTTACCTGTTTGTAACAGAAAGGAAATAAAGCGTGTGCAACTAGGCACTACGACACTCACAGCCCTACAGATTTGACTTAATACTTTCAAAGTAACCCGTTTTAGATTTAAAAAGTCCAGTCATTTAAAAAGTCCAGCCAAGATCACACAGCCAGGAAACAGAAAACGTAGAAAAAGAAGTTTTCCATCTCTTAACTCTCACAAGCATAAGCTGATATTAAGAGACTAATTTCAGGCTTTAACATTACTAAACATTGTGAATCTAGAACTAACAACAAACATATACTCTAACAGAAATTATGCCCTTTTTTATATCTGATTTTTTGGAAACCTTTATCTAAATTAGTTCTGGCAGAGCAGAAAAATACTTTAATAAATATGAGACACCGAAAAGTCATCACGCTCCAAACAAAGATCAAAATGAGGACAAAAAAATAAATCCATCTCATCTGGCTGCCCACAGCCACCTTCCCTTCCTTCCCCACAAGGGAAAACACTGCAATTTCACAGTCTCTCCCAAAATGGAACAACGTATTCAGGCTCCAACAGGCAGAAACTCCTCATAACATCAAGCATTTTTCGCATAAGGTAACAAAAACCTTTTATTTAAACACACGCGTGCACATATACAGCGAAAATCAAAGACCAAAGCTGGAAAAACAAAAAAAAAGCAAGTATGGGAAGAATTAGAAATCTGGCAAACAAAATACACCCACCAGCAAGGCACTGACTGCCAAACATCTCTGTCACGACTAGAAGCAACTAAATGGAAAAGAGAGCGAAGAAAAAGAGGAAAACTAAAAAAAGGAAACAAGCATTGTGTGCCACAAATACACACAAAATTTCATCCAAGGTGGGCAGCCAGGAGGAAGAGGTCATTTAAAGTCCTCTCACCGTTCCCATTCGCCCAGGGCCATGCAATGCTTACACCTGCACTGGGAATACGAACCGGGAACGCACATTGTCAGGAGGGAGCTGAAAGATCACACAAAACTGAACCTCAACCTACAGCCCTGGCCCCAGACAGGATTTTCTCTTTTTCTGCAAAAAGCGACAGCAAAAAACTACCTATGACTAGGAACTATTTTTATTTTTCAGAGTAACTTTTACTGAAAATTTTGACAGGACAAAACCAGCTTCTGAAGAGCTACAACTAACTGCCCAGTCTTTTGTGAAACACTAGGGGAGGGCCATAATTCAGGCTTGGTTATAGGTTTTGCAGCGAAGTTTGATGACAGCACCCACTAAAGGAAAGTAACAACCCTGGAAGCGCACATACAGCACAGGGTAATCCAGGCGGCCACAGAAACCAAAAGGTCTGGCTTCCTCTGATTCTGTAACCCAGGTCTCAGGAAGACAAAGCACTGTACCCCTAAATCACTGTAGATTACACTCATTTTTTACAACACCATGCTTTATTACAGTTGGGAAAGTATTGACAGAGGAAGATCACAAACAAGACGTTATCTCTGATCACGGTGTTACCCTGGGAAACTACGTGGAGAAGATTCATTTAACATCTGCCTGTAGCATTAAGTCAAATCCTTTTTGATGTTATCTAATATCACTTTTTTCCTACAGAATTCATTCATACAAGACATTCCAGTAAGATCTCAGAGCTTCTCAACGACAAAGGATCAAAAACGCTTTTTGGGACTAAGAGGATTTTTGTAGGAGAGCAGACAGAAGCAGAGTCAAGCCTTTTTGCAGCTGCCTTTCAAGTCAGTGCTTCTGGATTCCAACAGAAAAATACAGGTTTCTGGGACACACCGTCAGCAGAAGCTTTACCCGCACAACGGGGCTGGCGGGACTCGCTCACCACCCCCGGTGGCTACCGCAGCAGCCTGAGCAGTGCGGGGCCACAGGCCAGCCCCAGCCCTCGCAGACACCTACGGTTCCGCTTGGAGACCTGTGCCCAGCAGAGCGGCCTGAGAATAAACACAGTTTGGCAGGAAACATGCATCTATAAATATTTTATACAGGCTGGAGTCTTCCACTAAATCATAGTAAAGCAAGAACCAACTCCTCATCCCTGGACAACCTCGGGAGCTCTGTAAATGACCCTCACTGGAGCAGGAGGGCAGTTCTTACAGCCTAACGCCATCCTTCACCTACCAAACACTTCTTTTCCCTTTTTTTTTAACCCATTCTGCAGTATAGCCTTAAATAAAAGCCAGAATATCAGAGGCCAAAAGCAACTAGGTAAACAACAACAACAAAAAAAGCACCTCTTGCCGTAAAAAGGCACCTTGAGACGCCTGGCAAGTGCAGCAGTGAGCAGATCACCCACCCCAGGAGGAAGAGGGTGCCCCAGAGGGACCCAGCCCACAGCAGCAGGTCGCTGCTCCCTGCGGTGGGGCCGGCAAGGACCACCCCAAAAAGCGGAGATCACTGCAAAAAGTGGTGATCACCGCAAAAAGATCCCCCACAAAGTCAAGTCTATGCCATTGATCACTACCTTCTGGTTCGAATGCTTTTACTAACCACCGCTAAGGTCTTGACAAAGGTATCTGATTATCCTTCAAGTAACAAAGCTCTGGGACAGAGGCTTCCCTAGCTGTGTTTTGTTCTACCTGGAAAACGTACCTGGGTAAAAATAACAACCACTTGCCCAGAGTTGCCAACCTTACCCACGACTAAACTCCTGGTGCCACGGAATCCCAACGGCTCACAACCCGCCCCCCCCTTTGCTGTCCCAGCCCAAACAGCCGGGCTCGGTGCGCGGGACGGTCTCCCTGAGGCGAGGGAGAAGGGAAAACACCCCGGAGGAGGGAAGCGGTGCCATCCGTGACTCCCCGCCTCCACAGCCGCACTTCAGAGACCCCGCTGCCCCTAAACCCCCGCCCCGGGTGTCTCTGCGGGGCCGCAGGGAGAGCTCTGCAGGCCCGGCGGGGGCAGGTGAACCGTGGCCAGCGGGGCACGGGGAGGTGGCCCGGCCGCCGGGAGGGAGGGAGGCCTGCGGCCTGCCCCGCCGCCGGTCACTGTCCCTACCCGGTCCGCCGCCTCCGGCCCTGCCGGGCTTCCAGAAGACCGCCGTCAGGAAGGACAGCGCGGGGGAAAACAAAGGAGCGTCCCGCCCGCCCCGACTCACGCTTGTACTCGGCCATCAGCCGTTTGAGCGCCGTCCCCGCCATGGCGCGGCCCCGCCGCTCCCGCCGCCGCTTCCGGGAGGGTGGCTAGAGAGGCCGGGGGGCCGCCTGCCGCTCCGCCCCCTCCGCCTCTATGGTACCCGGCCAGGCCTCCCAGCGCCGCGCATGCGCAGAGTGGCCGCGCGCAGAGCCGAGCGCCCCCCCTCGCCCCCTTCCCAACCTCGGGCGGGAAAACTCAATTAAGGACCGAAACACTCAATTAAGGCAGCGGGAAACGGGCAGTCCCGGTGGCGATCCTTTAGGAAGGAGGCTGCAAGAGCGGAGGGAGAAGCTACAGCTTGAGGGAGAGGGAGAAAAGAGGGCAAAAATTTGGAAAAATGAGCTGTGAACGAAGGGAGCGCAGCACCTATCCCGGGATTTAGCTGGCAGCGGGGACTTGTACGGGGCACGTAGAAGGGCCACGGTGGCGACCAGCTGCCCCCCGGGGAAGGGAGCAGGGGCCGAGGGGAGGGGAGAGCAGACACCAACCTAGATTTACTGTGTACGACGGGAAATGCCAACAAATAAACACACGGGAGAGCTACAGGAACTCCCGCCCCAGCCCACATGGAAAAAAAGAAAATAAAGGCCTTTCCATCAAGATTTCCAGCAAGGAGGGGACACGAGGCAGCCAAAGGGAGGCCCAGGGTGCAGCGGTGGGGACAAGAGGGTGACCCTCGGCGAAACCGCCCCTGGGACAGGCTCCACGCCTCGGCGAGGAGCTCGCCCGCCGCACAAACGCCTTCGAAACCCAGCCCAGGGCGCTTGGGGAGGCGGTAGAGCGGGTGATTATCCTTTCAACACCTCCTTGCTCTGGGGTCTTGACAGCTTGGGCACATTAGAACGCTTTTCTTTTTTTCAAAACCTCATTTATAGATGAAGTTTACCTCCCCAAACCGAATATTAGAGAAGCCCGAGGCCGCACGCTTCTAGGACCAACTGAGGGAGAGAGAGACGTACTAAAGGGAGCAGGAGAGCGGTGAGAGGGTCTGCCCGTCGCTCAGCACACGGCTGAGCTCTTTTTGTAAGCTCACACGACAAAAAAAAACCCCACTGTTGCTCTATCACGAGGGCGAGGGTTTGGACCGGCTGCTCCGGTAACCCCGGTTCTGACAGTAACTCAGGACGAATCTAATTTCTGCATTAAAAAAGTATATTTCAGACGACTTCATCATAGTATGACAAAGCACATGTAAATCTGCAATATTTTAAACTCCCGACGCTATACTAGGCATTGCATCTGCATGTACCAGCCTTGTGTCATAGGCCAAACGCTTCTGAAGTAACTGTGTTTGCAACACACGCTAAAAAACTGCAAATCCACATCTCCCTTCCTTCCCGTAGGCGTATCTTAAAAGGAAACTTCTATGCTCACGATTGGCATGAAAATATACCGCATTATTTACATGATTAGAATTAAACAGAGGGGCAAGACCGACAAGCGCCAGGAATGAACACTCCATGTCCTAACACATGGATGAATATTTAGGCCACAGGTTTAAAGAAAAATTAAAAAAGGAAAAAAATATAACAGCAGAGAGACAATGCATATTACTTAATCTGAACTTAAAATCAAATTGGCCCAATTTAAGATATAGATTAATCCCTGCAGATACGGTTTTGACTTGCACACGCAGTACGTCAAAGACAACAAGCAATTTTGGTAAATGTCCTCTAAAGTTGAGAAGAATCCCGTGTGATTGGCATGTTCATTTGTTTACTATTTAATAGCAAATCCAAGGACAGATGAGAGAGTGAGGTGTGATGAGGATCCTTAAACTCCTCTTCTCAAAAGGACGGCACGTCTTAGCACACTCCACCCGTCTGCTGTTGGAACACATCGATGGTGTCTTCATCTTCCATCTCCAGCTGTTAGAGAAACAGATAGGGAAAACACAAGATCTGAAACACACAGGCTCAGCATTACAAAAGCACTTAGCTCCCCGCTCCTAACCAGAACCAGTAACAGAGCACCCGAGGTGTCATTTTAATTAATTAATGCATGAAACACTTTCCATCAGTGGCTCCACAGCAGGCACCCCATCGTCTCTCCCATCGGAGTATCACCAGCACTGAAAACGGGTTTCAGAGGCAAAACAACCCAAAACGGTTTCAGAGGCCCACCTGTCACTCAGACCAAAGGCAACGGCTCAGCATCTTCTACAGAACTGCTCAGCCAAGCGTCTCTCCTCCGTTCCCTGCCTCGGGCCTCGCCAGCCCAAGAAATTCCCCACGTTCCCAGCGCTGATGACACCTACGGCTTCAGTGCCGGCTCCGAACAGGCTGAGGCAGGAGCAGGACTGAGCCGAAAACCCCAGCACCTGCCAGGGTTCCCCTTCCACACCAGCGCTCCAGCCCTGGCTTGGTCGGCACCTACACATTTTCCTTCATTCAAGGCATAAAAAAAAATAATAATCCCACCCTAGAAAAATTATTTGGAACATGCTAAACCTACAGCAACTATTTCAGAATCATTCTGGTTTTAAACCCCTTTGATCTGCACACTGACATCAAAATATTTGTATAGCAATTCGCAGGAAAAGTATTTTTCGTACCTGTGCAGGTGTGTCTGCTTCGTTAATTGGTTGTCCATCAAATCTGAATCTAATCTGCCTCATCGACAAGCCCTGCAAGTTTAAAGTAATTAATATGAGAAACCACGCTTTTGTTTTTGAAGCCAAACAAAACATTTATGGATTTACTGTCAGGGCAAATATTAATAAATTCATTGGACAGGAAAAACGGTGCATCTATCTTGCTATATTGGTTGAGGAAGTGACGTTTGAGCGACATCCCGCTGCGCTGCTGGCACAGCAAGGACTCTATATGGACCCACAGGTGCGGGTTTGGCGCCTGCTTCTGATCCTGCTCTGCAAAGCACAAGTATTAGAAGTTAATTTACAAAGCTAATTTAAGAAGAGATCCATCAATATACCATTCTATAAAGCCTCAGAGGACACGTCAGGAAGGAGCAGCAATTGTTTGTCATGCAGTCAGAGAAGTAACAGTACATTCACTTGATTCAAAGGAAAACATTTTTAAAAAAAACTGAAAAAACTACTTTTTTGTGATATTTGGCTACCAGCACTGACTATTGATAGTTAAGGCAAGTTTTCACTCCTGCCAGGTATCCGCTCCCAGTTCTAGTTCTTTATCTTCTGATGACAAAAGGAACTATGAAGACGACTGTTTGAGGAAAAAAGAACTTGCAGAACTCGAGGCAGATTTTTACTTGCAAGGTTTATTAGGAAAACGTTAGGAAGTTAGTTTAATGTTAGGAAATTAATGCTGCCTTTAAAACCAGAGTTGAATTCATGGCCAAATCGTGTTCTGACAGCATTTAATCGCATGAGACAGTCTTTATTCCCTGCCTCGGGGATCGAAGTCTTTGCTTTCCCTCTGAAATTCCTCAAAATCCCCACATGATTCACATCTCCAGTCACACACAGAGCCAGACACAGCCCAAAACGCCCCAAACCTTCTGAAGACCCCCTGTATTCAGTTCTCCTTCCCAACCCGAGAGGTGTTGTGCTGTACCAGGTGTGGGACAGGACAGAGCGTAAGGATCAGGTAAGCAAAGAAAGGAGCCCACGAGTAAGGGACAAAGGGAAATGCCGGCACCGAAAGCCATTCGCATCCCCAGCCCCTGCTCTGCACCACCTCACAGGGGGTCAGGAGCTGGGCTGTGGGGATAAACCCCTCTCCCCGGGGTGAGGAGGTGCCACCTCTCGCTCAGGGTGGCACCGAGGCACAGCCACCGACACAGGGCAGCCGGCCACCGCCTGCAGAATGCAGCAGGACAAACTGCACGGCGGGACACGGGAGAGCCAGCTGGAGGGAGGAGAAAAAAAAACCCACAGTGGAAGTCACGGCATAAAAGAATTTGCCCCGTGCCATTTTTTCCCAACAGGAAACATCCACTGCATGAAGTTGCTGAAGTTCTGAGATGACAGAACTGAGGGTTACGAGGCTAAAAACTCAAGAGTGAACCGGCCTCAGAAATGATGAGATTTCAGTAACGCTGTGGCGGGATGTTTTGAGAGCTCCCTGAGGGGGTTGAGGCAGCGTCCACCCACCGAAGGAGAAAATCTGTACCCTCAGCACTGCCAGTGCCCGGAGCCCCGGCTCTGCTGCCCTCCCGGCCACAGACACCCACCGGTGTCCCCGGCGTCCCGGGGGGAGCCGCAGGGGAGCCCTCGCCACCCCGAGGGGCCCTTCCCGGCGGCGGCGGCCCTACCTGCCGCTCGCAGTAGGCCTTCATCAGCTTGCTGAGCGGGGTGTGCCGCTTGATCTTGAACTGCACCACCGAGCCGTCCTGCCCCGCCA
>VXBO01007658.1:0-25507 GCA_013400135.1 Rhinoptilus africanus | reverse complement strand
GCCTAGTCCACGCTATCAGGAGCCCAGGTTCACGTTGTTCCTACCACCTGAAGCAGAGTATCTTCCGGCAGCAGCCAGAGAGAGCCTAGATTAAAACTGACCTGCAAGTCTTGCACCTCTGGCCATCCCGGTAAAAGCCAGCCAAAATTCTGGCAGCCGGCACGCAGCTCAGCCAGCAGCAGTAAGGTTTCGCGGCTGGTTTAGCTTCAGGCGTTCAGCTCGAGGAGTTTTGTGTCCAAGGGCCATAAGCCTGGCAATGCAAACGGAGCACTTTATAGGAGCCCAGAGAAATGCTCCCATCTGCAGCCCGGAGCGAGCCACCCCACCGGGCAGGAGGCAATAGTCAGCTTCTCTTAGACAAAACCATCAAGGGAGACGTATTGGGTGCACGCAAGGCTTCTTCCTACTGCAAAGCCAATTTTGGTCAAGTATTGGACCACCTAAGAGCAGCCAGGTCCCATCCTCCTTTCCCCACCCCCGGGTCCCTTACGCACACCTGCCCACGGCAACCTTCGCAGGAGTAATTAGAAAAATTAGCAGAAGCTCCATCACAGGCTATGGAGGGCAGCCCTGGGAGCGGGGATGCTGAAGCCCAGGATGAGGGCAGGGGACACAGCGTTTCTGCCCAGCGGTAACNAAATTAGCAGAAGCTCCATCACAGTCTACGGAAGGCAGCCCTGCAACCAGGGATGCCGGAGGCCAGGATGCAAGCAGGGGACACAGCGCTTCTGCCCGGTGTTTATTCCGTGCCCAGCACAGACTTTATTCTGCCGGGAGCCCCCAGACCGCCCCACTTAGACAAGGGCTCTCGGGTGGGAGGAGGTGCAGGGCCAAGCTCTCGCAGAGACGCAGCTCCTTTCTCAGAGAGCAGCGTTACTCCCAACATCCAGCTTTTCCTAACAACTGAACAGAGAATGGTTAGGGTGGGAAGGGACCTTTCCAGGCCATCTAGTCCAACCCCCGTGCCATAAGCAGGGCTATCTTCAACTGGATCAGGTTGCTCAGAGCCCTGTCCAGCCTGGCTTGGGATGCTTCCAGGGACAGGACATCAACCCCCTCTCTGGGCAACCTGGGCCAGTGTCTCACCCCCCTCAGCGTAAAAAACATCTTCCTTATATCTAGTCTAGATCTCTCCTCTTCCAGCTTAAAGCCGTTTACCCACCTCCATGAACGGACTCCTCCTTTCAAGCCCAGCAAGAGTCCAAGGCAGCCTTGCTTCTGCCTCCCTCCGCGACCCCATCAGGGCTGCGTAACGGTGCCAACTCCATCAGCTGTCGCTGCCAACCCACACCCGGTGCGGAAGCAGAATTAAACTCTTTCAGACTAGGATAGTAATCAAATCCGTTTAATGTGTAGTCACCATACTGTAAATGCATCTGAATCCTACAGTATTGCTATCAGCCGTGGCCACCGAGCCCAGGAGACCACCCTTCTAGAAAGGCACGGAGAGGTAGGAGGGTTGGGGCATTTCCCCAGATTAGTTACGAGTGAGAACGTGCACGTGGGACCTTCCTCCTTGTGCTTTTTGATAGGAATGCTAATGTGCTGGGAGAAGTACAGGCATCTGGAGTAACAGCCNAGTTTAGCACCAGCTGCCCCCATGCATTGCTTCTTCTTAAAACAAAGCTCCTGTAGGGTCCCCCCAGTCTTTGTCTGGCAGGGGGACTCCAGCCCCTCCAGGTCACTGTACCCAGTAAAGCACCCAGGGCAAAACCATGGTCTTTATCAACATTTTGACTTCACTTTGCAGGGCTCCACGCTTTGTTTTCCATGTGCACAGGGCAGTTGGCGCAAGGAGCTCCAAACCCAACGCAGGGCAGCAAGGATTTCTTTCAAGCATCACCTCCCAGCCCCACAAAGGGAGGGGGAGCCAAATAAGATGCTGTCAGCACTTCCCACTGCTCTTGACCAGCAGTGCAAGGGATGCAGCCCCTGGCCAGCCAGCCCAGCGCACTGGGACAGAAGATGGGAGAGCACCCAGGAGAGCTTGGCACTGCAGCCTAGTCCACGCTATCAGGAGCCCAGGTTCACGTTGTTCCTACCACCTGAAGCAGAGTATCTTCCGGCAGCAGCCAGAGAGAGCCTAGATTAAAACTGACCTGCAAGTCTTGCACCTCTGGCCATCCCGGCAAAAGCCAGCCAAAATTCTGGCAGCCGGCACGCAGCTCAGCCAGCAGCAGTAAGGTTTCGCGGCTGGTTTAGCTTCAGGCGTTCAGCTCGAGGAGTTTTGTGTCCAAGGGCCATAAGCCTGGCAATGCAAACGGAGCACTTTATAGGAGCCCAGAGAAATGCTCCCATCTGCAGCCCGGAGCGAGCCACCCCACCGGGCAGGAGGCAATAGTCAGCTTCTCTTAGACAAAACCATCAAGGGAGACGTATTGGGTGCACGCAAGGCTTCTTCCTACTGCAAAGCCAATTTTGGTCAAGTATTGGACCACCTAAGAGCAGCCAGGTCCCATCCTCCTTTCCCCACCCCCGGGTCCCTTACGCACACCTGCCCACGGCAACCTTCGCAGGAGTAATTAGAAAAATTAGCAGAAGCTCCATCACAGTCTACGGAAGGCAGCCCTGCAACCAGGGATGCCGGAGGCCAGGATGCAAGCAGGGGACACAGCGCTTCTGCCCGGTGTTTATTCCGTGCCCAGCACAGACTTTATTCTGCCGGGAGCCCCCAGACCGCCCCACTTAGACAAGGGCTCTCGGGTGGGAGGAGGTGCAGGGCCAAGCTCTCGCAGAGACGCAGCTCCTTTCTCAGAGAGCAGCGTTACTCCCAACATCCAGCTTTTCCTAACAACTGAACAGAGAATGGTTTGGGTGGGAAGGGACCTTTACAGGCCATCTAGTCCAACCCCCGTGCCATAAGCAGGGCTATCTTCAACTAGATCAGGTTGCTCAGAGCCCTGTCCAGCCTGGCTTGGGATGCTTCCAGGGACAGGACATCAACCCCCTCTCTGGGCAACCTGGGCCAGTGTCTCACCCCCCTCAGCGTAAAAAACATCTTCCTTATATCTAGTCTAGATCTCTCCTCTTCCAGCTTAAAGCCGTTTACCCACCTCCATGAACGGACTCCTCCTTTCAAGCCCAGCAAGAGTCCAAGGCAGCCTTGCTTCTGCCTCCCTCCGCGACCCCATCAGGGCTGCGTAACGGTGCCAACTCCATCAGCTGTCGCTGCCAACCCACACCCGGTGCGGAAGCAGAATTAAACTCTTTCAGACTAGGATAGTAATCAAATCCGTTTAATGTGTAGTCACCATACTGTAAATGCATCTGAATCCTACAGTATTGCTATCAGCCGTGGCCACCGAGCCCAGGAGACCACCCTTCTAGAAAGGCACGGAGAGGTAGGAGGGTTGGGGCATTTCCCCAGATTAGTTACGAGTGAGAACGTGCACGTGGGACCTTCCTCCTTGTGCTTTTTGATAGGAATGCTAATGTGCTGGGAGAAGTACAGGCATCTGGAGTAACAGCCAAGGCCGCCTGCTGACCGAGATGCCAAGAAACTCTTGCTGGCTTTTGCCTATAATAAAAGAAAAAAAAAAAAAAAGAAAAAAAAAGGGGAAGGGGGCATGGAAGAGCCTGGATCTGTGTGCGTGAAGGTGAAGCAGGAGCAAGAAAGATGCGTAAGGTTGTTTTTTGCCCTTGGCCAGGCACAAGGGCTGTTATCTGCATTGCTTTGGACCCCGTTACCACCCCAGGGGGGAGTGAGAAGAAAGGTGTCATCCTCTGGTAGTGCCACCGTGTTTTCTTGCACCAGCAGGGCAAGAGCAAAGCTCTGGAGCAAACCCAGCATCTGGAGTGGGGACAGTGGTGTCACCAAGAATCTGGCTCATCTCCTGTGGCAGCTGAAGTGGGAAGTGGCACCACGGTGCCCTCGTCACGGCGGGGGTCGGGGGGGGAGTGTGGAGTCCTGAGGCTCTGCGGGAAGGCACTGTTCGCTGGGGTGGGCAGGTCCAGCCATGCTAATTCTCAAATTTTGCATAGGGATTCTCTTCCTTGAACAGACCTAGAGGGGAAGAGACGTTCGTTCAGACAGCAGCCGTGCCAGTCACAGACTGCCAGAAACCTAGTTCCCGGATACAACTCTGTGCCGTTCGTGCTTCCTCCAGTCTCCTGTCCTGCAGTCCTTCTGAAAGACGTGCTTTTACTCGAGCTGTGCATGCAGCCAGCGCTATCTCACTCTCCTCCTCTGCCCAAGAGGAGAGATCCATTAAGAAGCTTGACCCGATGGCAAGCTCCTCTCCCAGGTAAAGCAGCACAACTGCTCTTCCAGAGCACCCCTTCTGCACCTTCCTTCTCTTGGACTGGACTTGGAAGCAGAGAGCGGAGGCCCAAATTTGTCAGGGTTTAGCCCCAGCCAGCCCCAGTTCTTAGGCTTGCTCCTACAATCCCAGGCTGGGAGTCAGCAAGCCAGGGCATGGGGCTGGCTTCTGGGCCAGTGACAAGCCCCTGTGCTGCTCTGTTGGATGCTTTCCCAGACCCAGCCCAAGGCTTTGGAGGAGGAACAGCCAGAAAGGACGAGATTGCACACCCTGCAGTCAGGCTGCAGCAGGACGGAGCCCTGGCATGGCAAGACGGTCCTGGAGCACAGCTCCTCCACCTCCACAAGCAGGTGCTTCCCTCACCAAGGGCTCCCTTCAGGCACAGCTTTGCCTGCTCTTCCTCTCCCTGAGGAGCCAGCCCAGCCAGACGCCCCCGGATCTCCTGCCCAACCTGGACCTGCAGCGGGCAGCAGCCGCAGGCAGAGGAAGGGTCCCCAGCTTATCCTACAGCCCCCTCCCCAAAGCCAGAAACCACCGCGCTCAGGGTGCCTGAGCCCAACTACTCCCTGCTCCACGGCCACCCTGGAAGTGCCCCCAGCAGCCCCAACAGCCAGGCAGGAGAGACCCCTCCACTGGCTCCCAGCAACCGGCTGCTCCCCGCTTCCTTCCAGGCTGCTGCCCCCACCTCGGGCGGCTCCTTGCCATGGGATTCCCCTGGAGGACAGGGAGGGAGCACTCCCAGCACCAGGGGACAGAGCCACCTCCCAGGGAACCGCTGCCGGCCCAGAGGACCAGCTCGGAGGTCAGGCTGGTGCCTGCTCTCTGTTCCCGCAGCTGTGGGCACCCCGGCTCTCGCCTGTCCCCCCATCCCAGGGTTCTGGAGTGGCCACAGGGCTGCCGGAGGGCCATGCCTGAAGGGCAGCAGCACTAGGGCTGGTGCTGTGTCTACCAGCTTCTGCTTCTCCCCGCCGCTCGAGCCCCAGCAGCTTTCCCCACATGGCGAGCTCGGAGGGCGCAGGTCCCACGGAGCGTTAAACGCTCCCTTTTCCCTGCCCAGGAGGAGCAGCCCTTGTGTGGGGTCACATGCCATGACTCAAGCATCTCTACACTGGCTCCCAGAGGGCAAGAGAGCAATTCCCTGAGACGGGGGAAGCGGAGACTGTATTTTCCCTGCTGGCCAGGTCTCCTCTGCAGCTGTAACCATAGCAAGGAACACAGTTACTGCGGCTGCTCCATCTAAAGCCTAGTCTGGATCGCTCGCATCACCACTGTACCGTATTTTCTTCGGATTTCATCATGCCGTGATTTCATCTCTGCTCTCCTGCAAGAAGCGAACAGAAAACCCAGGAGTCAGCGACTGGCGACACAAAACCAAGCAAGAGGAGCTACAGCTCCTTGTTTCTTCCCACCCCAGGAAGCTCCAGGCTGCCGGCTTTTGCTTAGCTCCCCGCCGCCCACCTTCCAGAGGCACTGGGGGACCACCAGAGCCCACGCACATCAGCAGCCCTCGGATACACAGCGCTGCTGTGATGCTGCATCCATGAGTCATCCCAGAAAGACGCTGCTCATGAGGTTTGCATTTGAGCTAGGGTTGAAGCAGCCACCGACTGCAGGCGTCAAGCCCCACGCGCCTCCTGGCACCACGTTTGACGGTACAGGCAGGAGCCAAATCCTCCTGCAGTGTGGCTCATTCACAGGGGAGCAGGGGCCGCGGGGCAACCTCACCTCTCCTCCTGCCGCACCCGCCTCTTCTCCCGCTCCCTGGCCGCTCGCTCCTCGTCCTTGTCTGGCCTGACAGAGAGAAGAGCCCGTTATCGGCGCCCGGCACCCAGTTCTGCAACAGCGCGTGGCCGCATCTGAGCTACTCCAAGAAAACAGGGAACCCCTCCGATACTTGCTTTTTGCTCTTTTTCTTACAACAGCAGCAGCAGCAGCAGACCCCCAGCATGATAAGGATCGTTCCTCCCACCACCGACATCGCAATGATCAGGGCTTCGAAGTTCACTGAAGGATTTGAGAAAAGACATTTAGCAGACGAACACAGGGCTGCCTGGAGTTGCAATATTTACACGCATACAGCCACCGTCACTCGCAGCTTCAGTCACCCGGCTGGAGACGCGTGTAACGGCCTGGGAAAGCAAGATGGGCATCGTTATCTATAGGTATAACAAGTGTTGGCACAGCACGTACACACCAACAGCCTATACGTAGGTGCTAACTGCAGCACTCAGCTACCGGCTACAAAGAAAGGCAAGAACAGATGCGCTCGGGTCAAACTCCGCTGGCAGAAAGAGGAGCAAAGCTGTTTTAATCACTAATCCGGGTGAACAGTAACCCACCAAGGGAAAAAACCCGCAGGCTTCAGTGCCGAGGAGCAACCTCCAACAGAGAGGCCACAGCTGGCATTGGAGTGACTGCCCTCAGGAGTCATCTAAGATGAGACGACAGTGGACTGGAGGCACTTGTGGGTGCCTGGAGTCCTTGGGTGAGAGACAAAATCCATTGAGACCCGTCGGCTGGGGGCCAGCAGTGCAGCTGAAGGCGGAAGGCTGTTTTCCCGCACCCCACCGCCATGTCTCCCCAGTGCCTGGGGGATCTGCTCACCCAGGCACAGCGCAAAACCCGCTGGGACCTGGTGGCGAAGCAGCATCCTTCATCCCCGGCCCCGGGGAGGCAGTCAGCCGTCCTACTCAGCTCCTGCGGGACCAGCAGCAGAGACACCGGCCGAAACAAGACATACCTAGGCATCACCTGAAATCCTTTGAAACAAAGAGGGGTTTCTTCCAAGTATGGTTCAGACTGTTCAGAGACTTTTGCCCGTGGAAATATTTATTTAGGAACCAGTTCACACACTGCAGCCAGGTTGCAGAAATCCTAGTGCATCTGCGCCTGCTCGGAGGACTTCTCATCCCCCTTTTCCAAGCAGCTCAGACCCCGATGCCCAGCAGAAAGCCTGAGCACCGCATGCGGTGCCTTTCAGGGTGTTTCAGGAGATGCCTGCCTGCCCCCTGGCTTATTGGAGTGCTCCAGGCTGAGCCGACTCCACCACCGAAGCTGCTTTTCAAGCCTCCAGCTCCCGTTTCACCGAGAGCTTCAGATCAGCTCAAATGGGAATTTCTCCACCAGCAGGCGTCTGTATCAGTGCTTCTGAAACCTTGGCTTTCAGGGTGAGCCTGGGGTTCAGATCACGCCTTCCCACGGAGAGAGGTCCATGGCAAAGCACCAGGCACTCCTCCGCCTGGTGATGAAGGCTTAAGTCACGCATACGCGCTAAAAATGCAGACTCATTTAAGAGCTAATCTCCCGCAGGACTAATCTCCTCTAAAGCGAGTTTTACAAGCTAAGGAATGCGTTCTTCTATAATGAAACCTTTTGTGAAGCCATGCACATAAAAAAACTAGTATTTCAAGGTCTTACACAAGTGTCAGGAGAGCACACTGTAGTGCTCACAAAGAGGAGATTCTTCCTCCACGAAGTACGGGAGCGGTTTTAGCTCTCCTGTGGGCAGAAAAGAGAGCCCAGCCTCAAGCACAATAGATGTCGGGCGACCACAATTCAACTCCTAGTTCCCCACCGAGGGAAAGGCGAGCAAAATCAAGCCCCGGCTTGCTTCCTAGCTGCCCCAGCCCCCAAAAGCTGGGTCCGGTCCGAGCATGAGCGTGCTTGGCCTCACCAAGACACTAATCTCTCCAGAAACCCACCAGGAAACAAGAGCACCAAGGAGGAAAGACAGCCAGAAAAACCTCCCAGAGGTTTTGGACAAGAGCTGAGCGGGACCGCGGCGCGCTCCGCACTGGAAGAACCAACGCGGGCTTCCAGGGAAGTCACCTCATTTCTGGCGGCAAGAGCCCCCATGAGTTTGAAGAGGCTGCCTGTGACAGCAGCCGCACTGCTCCAGGGGAAGAGCCTGAAGCCGTGCAAGGAACGACACGCAGGATGCGGAGGAGAGACCCGCTGAAGAGCCAGCCTCCGGCATCCGCGCTTTGAGCATCAGGAAGGGCTGCGCAGAGCGCCTTTGCCTCCTGTTCCTAGGCGCTCGGCCACACGTGGAAGCCTCCATCGCACCAAAGCACGAGAGACATATTTCGAGTAGCTAAAACCCCATGGCTCCTTCCTTGCCAGAAGGCAGGGAACTGCTCCCTCTCCGCTTTCTCGCCTGCTCTTCAGGAAGTTCGCAGGACCCCGATAGACTTCAGCCTGGCCTTGCGACACCCGCGGTGAGGAAGGGAGGCGAGGGAAAACCTCCCGCTGGCAGCAGTCGGTGCGGTTTAGCAGTGCGCGCCCAAGGCGGCCGTCCCTCGAGCACAATCCACTTACCCCAGCAGACTCCCCAGCGCGCAGAGCGGAGCTCGCAGAGGTCAGCCCGGGGGAGGACTCTTCGGACGGGGTACTCCACGCACCTCCCGCTGCTGGCACACCACAGGCACTGGGACGCAGGAAGAGCACGGTGTTACTGGTGCGCGGCCGTGCTGCTGGCGGTGGCAACAGGGCCACCAGCCGAGGACCAGGTACCAGCCAGCAGCAATGGGAGGCTCGGGAGTCGCGCTTGTGTTCAGCCAGCGCAGGCTGCGTCAGGGTTGCCCGCACCAGGAGAAGGGAGTGAGGAAGTGCAGATTTCTAGGGCAAGTAAAGATGCCCAGAACCCTTCTCCTGGCTTGCATGAGGGTAGCGATCCCCAAATTCTTTATTACACACAGCATTTGGGGGATAATAAGAAAGCCTTTGAGACGAGGCACTCAGCACTGAGCAGGAGGGGTTTGTGCGTGCCCTCCCTGGTCCTTCCCAACCTGCAGCAGCTTTGCACCCTCCTCTCCCGGTGGCTCCAACCCCCAGCGCCGGCGTTCGGTTGGGTTTGGTCAGACTGGTTCTGGCTAAGTCAGTTATGAGATGTGACTCAAGTTCACGTTTGCTGATACCGGAGATAAGCGGAGGTTGGCAGGACACAGGTATGCATCCCGCACCCACCCAGTGCCCCAGACACTGGTGGAGGGGTAGCCTGACCAGCCAGCCCAGCCCACGCAGCTCCTTCATCCCTGTCCCCCTGGCAGAGTCTCCCATCCCCGAGGAGGAGCTTGGCAACTCCATGACTCCACTCGAAAAGCACGCAACGAAACCCAAGCAGTTTCTAGGCACCTCTTCCCAGAGCACCGAGGAGGGGCTGCCCTCTCACCGTCACGGGTGGGTGGCATTGGCAGCGTGCTCAGGACAAGGGCAGGGGAGCAGCCCCCCTTTCCCGGAGGGAAACGGCTCCGTTACAGCCCCACGAAGCCTTTTCAGGCATTACGAGAGGTTTGGAGTTTTACTGCTGCTACTTACGGTGACATTTTTCAGGCACTCCTCACAGGTCTTGTTTGTATACTGGCGACACTCTACGGGAACGAAAAAAAAAAGACACCTCAGTACTTTGAAGAGCTTCTCAACGGTGTAAAACTCCAGGCTCCTCGGAGCCTGCTCCTGCCCACGGCTTTGCCCGCTCTGGGAGGCATTCGCTCCTATGGGATCGGCGTAACGCTGCTGCAGGAGCTGCCAGCTTCAAAGCACGCTCCGCGTCGCAGCAGGAGACCCAAATGCAAGTGGAAGTCATCTGCCTTGCTGGGGTTGACCCAAAACCCCGAGCCGCAAGTTCCTCTCCCTGGGTCTTAATTCCCTAAAAGCCTGAGCATCTGCTGTGGCCGGCGGGCAGTGGGACAGCTTGGGGACACAGCTGGGGTCGGTCCGGAGGGCCTCTGGAAGGACAAGGAGGAGCACTGGGCAGGTGGTGCAGTCCCATATCATCAGATGACGGAGCAGCTCAAGCAAACAAGCCCCAGACAAGGAAGTTACTCCCAGGAAAAGCAGAGGAGCACAAGGGAGGACAAGCAGCTACGTTCCCCATGGGAGCCCATCCCCTCCCTTGGCCCCAGTGCCATCCTGGATGACCACCCCCAGGGAATGCAGGTCAGTTGTGCGAGGGGAAATGCACCAGATCTGGACACAGGAGAAGGTGGCCCAGACCAGCCACCTTCCCGGGCTTGCCTGCAGCTCCCGGCAGCGGGAAAGTCTCCGTGAAAAGTCTTCCTACATGATACTCGCCTGCTATTTCACTCCTTTCACCTCAGGAAGGGAGGTCTGCCAGCCCTCGAGGATGATCCAGCTAAACCTCACCCCTGCCTTAAGGAGTCTCGGCATCAGCCTGTTCCACCGTGGTTTAAAAAAACCCCCACCAAAACACAAACCAATCTGCCTGACTACTCAGTAATTGGTGGAAGAAGGATCACCGCTTCACAGCACCTTAATCAGGGAAAAAAATAAAATATCAGTCCCAGAGGTGCTTGTTTTCCAGGCTCGGAAGTGGCAAAGCTGCATTTTCCCTCTCCAGCTGGCGGGAGCCCTCAGCTGTGACCCACTGTCAACAGTCACATGCTCGGCAGGGCCCTCCAAACAACTGGGCAATTTATTAACAGCTCAGATAAGGGTGTTTACACACCGCCCGGAGAGGCCGAGATTGCAGATTTTAAACGCTCTAGGATGCTGCATCTTCCCCGTTTCTGCAGCCAGGGCCGGAAAAGCATCACAGCGCCTGTGCTGCCCGGAGACTGTTTGCTTACGAGGAGCCGTGAAACAGCCCTCTTGCATCCCAGGAGGCCATCGCAGGCAAAAGGAGAGCCTGAGGTTTTAACCGGGCTTCCTACTGACACTCCGCTTCCCTCTCCGGGGTGTCCCCTCTTCTGGCACCCGTGGATTTCACCCTCGGAGCTGTTAGGTCAAAGCAACCCTCTTACAGCTGTACGGGAACAGGCCATTTCCAAGACTTTGCAGCCCTTCAGGATTGGGGTTTTGTCCAAATCTCAGGGGAGCAGCCCGCTCCCACGGGATGGCACGGGAAGCACGGCACGTCCTCGGGGACAGGGTGGGAGGGCAGCTCTTGCTGTGCTAGAAGCCTCCTGGATAATGCTTTTGCCACTTGGCTACGAGAGAAGTGAGGTGAATGGCTTGGGTCGGAAGGAAGACAGGAAAACACATGCCGGTCCTCACTCTCCTCCCAACTGGAGCCACCACGCAGCCATCAGAGGGGTGGCCATCCGGCATGGAAGAGTTCCTTGCTTGGAAGAGCAGGCAGACTTCTCAGGACACCCCTGAAGGGGGCTGTCCCCACCTTTTGCTAGAGCTTCTCCTCTACCTGGCACGGCACCCACGGGGCTACGTTACATCTTCCACCCGGCAAGGAGCAGCAGTCGGATCTGACTGCACCCATCTTCCTCCTGGTGGGAAGCTCTCAGCCGGAGGCTCCCCCCAGCCAGTCTCCCCTCTCCCGGAGGGGGATCTCCTCCGAAGGGTCATCGGTGGGGCCCTGGCTGCCCCCTGCCCGGGATGGGTATTCCAACTCCCACCTGAGACCCGTCGGAGCCGTTAGCATGGCTAAACGCGGGGTGACATTGCCGTGGAAAAGCAGCACGTAAAGCTGTTCCTCCAGCACCCCATCCTCCGGAGCTGGGAGCTCAGGATGGCACCCTGCAGCGCTCCCACCAAGGACGGGACCTGCCCCCCCAGGCTCCCACCGCCCATCCCCATCCTGAGTGGCCACAGGGCCCTGCTCAGTGGCCACCCAGCGCACGCCCGGCGGGGCGACGGCCAGCTTTCCGCACGGGCCATCCTGGGAAAACCAGGGCCGAAGGGACTGCAAAACCCTGATATTTTGGGCAGCGCTCGCTGCCAGGACCATCCCCTCCGGCGCGGCGTCGGGGCGGNCACCCCAGGGGGTCCCCACAGCCCCCTTGCCTCGCCGCTCCATCAGCCCTCAGGGCGTGAAAGCGCGGTGACTCCGGTCGAGTATTAATTCACGCGATGCGCCGTAAGAAGGCGGTGGGATTTTACTGGGGGCTCTGGTGGTGGTCCTGCTGAAGGAAAATCCTTGGAGCTGTTGGAGCGGGGCCGGAGGAGGCCCCGGAGATGCTGGGGGGGCTGGAGCCCCTCTGCTGTGGGGACAGGCTGAGAGAGCTGGGGGGGGTCAGCCTGGAGAAGAGAAGGCTCCGGGGAGACCTTGGAGCCCCTTCCAGCCCCTCAAGGGGCTCCAGGAGAGCTGGGGAGGGACTCTGGGTCAGGGAGGGGAGCCGTGGGACGAGGGGGAATGGGGGAAGATTGAGATGAGATGGGAGGGAGCAATTCCTTGGTGTGAGGGGGGTGGGACGCTGGCCCAGGTTGCCCAGAGAAGCTGTGGCTGCCCCATCCCTGGAGGGGTTCAAGGCCAGGCTGGACGGGGCTTGGAGCAGCCTGGGCTGGTGGGAGGTGTCCCTGCCCAGGGGGTCTCCCAGATGACCTTTAAGGTCCCTTCCAACCCAAACCGCTCTATGATTCTAGGATAAAACAAACTAAAGGACAGCCTGGCCCTGGAAAGAAGGTCTTTGCTTCTGGGAAGCTTAGGGCTGTCCGTGAAGGATAAGGGCTAACCCAGGACAACCGTGTCAACACCAGCATCCCAGCCACTCTGATACGTCTTTGAAAGCCTGACCGACTCCAGGGACACCTGAGTCGATAGCCAAGCGGCAGGAATGCTGCGGAAGTGGAGTGGCTTTGCAAAGCTGTACTGCGGTGGGCAATTGGCAGCGGGGGTGTTAGCGATTAGTCGAGTCGTGCCGTACCTGACTGCTTGAAGGATGTGAGAACCCCCTGCAACACCACATTCAGGGTGCCCCGATTTGGCTGGGACACCTCGTGTGCATGAATAAATATTTACCCTTGTAATTCCGTGCTTTGCATCCCAGCCTCTCGCCTCAGTTGACACGGACCAGGCGCGAATTTTTGTGACAGGCAGGGTGCCGGGGTCTCCCTCCCGGGCAAAGCAAGAACTGTGCTGGCCTCAAGCCCACAGGCTCGGGGTTCGAGATGTGAGAAGCTCCGTCGATATAAACGGGGATTTTCGCACGCTGAGTGCTTTCCTGTGCTGGAGCGAAAGAGCTCCGCGCTGCCCGATTTGTGCCCAGCGACGCAGAGAGCCCGAAAGAAATGGTTTTCCGACTGTCGCTGCGAGGAGGGCTGGGATGCTGACTGCGTGGGGCTGCTCTCGGGGTTTGCCCCGGATCCCTTGGGAAAGGGGTAAGAGTACACGTCCTACATGTACGTGGGCTTCTTGGCAGCAGTTGCAGCCAGCCCGGCTTGCCATGCAGTGCCCCTGCCCCGGTGGGTACCGCAGCGTGCCCTGTCCCCACCATCCGCCGCTTCCCTGCCTGATGGCTGAAGGCACCATCCCTTGAAGCTGGCTGGGCATCGGGCTCCGGCTTAAAGGCGTGCTCAGGCCAGGCTGATTCAGAACAAGGCCACTGTTTTCCGGGCAGACACATGGCTGCAAATCTACAGAGTGCCCTGACACCCTCAGCCCATCCCTATCATACCCCTAAAATGCACCTTGTCCCACCTCGGGTGGGTGCAGGCAGGAGCAGGGATGGGGAGGCACCAGCCCCACGGCCAGGCTCACCCTTGGGATCCCGTGGAGGGATTGAGCACCGCATGGCTGTTTCGCTGGGGGAAAACTGGCCGAGTTGGCCGTGGTTGCCTGATTTTGGCCGTGGGGCAGGCGTGGGGCAGGCGTGGGACAGCGTGAAGGAGCCGGTGGGTGGGAGGCAGCCAGCAGCACTGGAGATGCACTGCAGAGCTGAGCCTGGGTGCCAGGGGCTTGGTGAATAACTGGAGGAAAATGTATTTTGGATTCCCCTGAACTAAATTAAGACAGGGACTAGTATTTTTTCGGCAAAATGGAGAGCAAAACCAGAAGGAAGTGATCCTGTAGCTTGAGCAGGCAGCATTGCTGGCCGCCCCTGCCGCCGCCAGCTTCATCGTGGAGCTCATCGTCCCATCTGCTCCGAAAGCTTTCCTCTCCCTGCCATGTTCCTGGTGTCCTTGAGAGCCAGATGGGCTGGCCGCTGGTGACTGAGCTCCTGCAGGCTGGGAGAGTAAACGGCTGATAGCGTTTGGTCAGCCGAACCGTGGGATGTGGGGGCCGAGCCATGGGAGACGCATGATGCGGAGGAGGGAAGGGACCTCTCCGGATTTTGCCACTGCAGGTGGATGCTCTGACGCCAACAGCCGCTTCTTGCCGGTTGTTGGGGTTTTGGCAGCCCCTCAGGAGAAATGTGGGGCTCGTTGCATCTAACGGGGACTCCGGGGCTGCCGAAAAGACTCGGGACCTGGGGGTTTGTTCCTCCGAAAGCAGCTGGGGCTGGAGGCTGGGTGGGCGCTGGCATCGCTCTGGCGTCCGTGGGCCCAGGAGGGTCTCCCTGAAGCCACCTCCTGGGCTGAAGGCAGCTCTCACGCTCGCTGAGCAATGCCCTGGCACCTTGGGAGCCCAGAGGAAGCGCTCACCGAAACATTTCTGTTTGCAAAGTGCCTCGTTCATTTATCCTGGGTTCATTTACGGAGCAACACTCAGGCGACGGAGCATCCCGTATGGGCGGCAGGGGCAGGGACCGGCAGCACCACCCCCGGGTGGGCACCTGGGCAGCAAGGGTGGGCAAGGTGGGGGAGACCAAAACACCGCTCTAATCCCACCGGCCTTCCCGCTCCCGCTCCTTATTTGTCTCTGAAGGGTATTTTCAAACCCTTCAAGATGGCCTCAAGTGGTTTCCAAGGCGACGGTGCTAAAGTCATCACTGCCATGGAAACCCTCTCTTTGGCATAATATAAATATTTCCCTTGAAGGAGGCTGGATGAGTGGGCGATGTGCTATTTTCTAGCACTCCCTGGCTGCAACAGGACAATCTCCAGGAGTTTGGGAGGAGGGGGGGCCGGGGAGGATAAAATTAGCTCGTCACCCCAGCCAGTGATGGAAAGGGGCAATTGCCAGCATTTCGCTGCAAAGCTTGTGTCAGCGGGGTCCAAACGAAGAAGATTTACTCTGCAGGAGAAAAAAAAGGAGGGGGGGTGGTGAAAGTAAGGTTGGAAACAGTGGCTTTTTTCTTGTCCTTCTATAAATTTTTCCCTTTAGTCCCAACCCCACGTCCCCTCTGGTCAGTGCAGGCAGATGGGGGTCCGGGAGCAGCCTGGTTGCTCGTCCTGAGCCAGCCCCCCGCCCCGGCTCCTGGGAGCACGTGCATGGCCGAGGCGCTTCGTTTGGCTTTTAATTGCCTCCTTTTGGCCTCCTCAATGTGCCAACGCCTTCAGTGGAGCCCGGGAAGAGATGTCTGCCTGCAGCCCGGAGCGCCGGTGGTGGAGCAGGATGCCCTGAAACCCCCTCTATGCTGGGGCATCCCCCAAAGCGGGGCTGCCCCATGGCGGGGGGGTGACTCTGCCGTGGCCATCGACCCCTCCAGCCCTCGCCCGCCGCACAGTGCTCAGCCGCGGGCACGTCTCTGGAGAGGGGCTGCCGGCGTGCCCCGCGCGGCAGCGATGCCCCAGTGGACCCCTGTCCCCTGGCAGATGGCTGTCCCCACCGCCACCACGCCGCGCTCGCCCTCCTCAGCCAGCGGCCGGGGGGATATTTCCCAGCTGCCGTGGGAGATCCCGGCGCGGCAGAGAGGGTGTTTTCCTAAACAGAGACGGGCGGCATTCATCACCGGGGCTGAGCGAGGCCATGGGAGCCCAGGCGTCCGCGGAGCCCGTCTCTGGCGCGGAGGCATAAACACCGCCTGTCCCCGAGCAGATGGCTCCTCTCAGCCGCGCTCCAGGCAGACTCCGAAGGGCTTTCCTAACAAACAAAACCCCCACCCAACGCAGGCACGTTCCCAGGCCTGCAGCAGCGCTTCTCACTTTCCTGGAAGAAGGGGATATTCTCTCTCCACCCTGGATGGCCCAAGCTATTTTTAAATCGCCGTAGCAACCCGAGGATGGGGAGATGCGGCGTGTGATGAAGTCTGTCCCCTGCTCCGTGCTCTCGCATGCTGATCGCTGCCCTTTGGCAGGGGCTGGGGATGGAGACGGGGTCCTGGCCGGGCTGGAGGACAGGGTTCACCCTGGGAACCCCCCCAGCACCGCCCCAGAAGGTCCCCCGGGAGGCAGAGAGCCCCCCCAGGGCCCGTTCACCCTCCCTGCCCCGAGGGAGTGCTGCCGAGGGTGTCGGGAAGCCGGCAGGGTCAGACCCCGGCACCTGCTTTCCTTTTTCTCCGTTTGGCAAAAAAACCCCAAACCCAGAGCAAACAATTCAAATGTTCCAGCTGCTGGCTTGGAGCAGCGATCCCAGATAAAACCCCAAGGATCTGCCGGCTAAATATAGCCTGAGCCCCATAAATTAAACAAAAGCTTTTCGCTGGGCTCTCCGAAAGCTGGTTCCAGCAGTGGTTTTATCTATGTAAGGTATAACTCCGGCAGGATTTGTTATTATTAGCCGTACCTCCCCCATGTCACCGACCTCCCCAACGCCGTTGTTTAGGAACATGAATTTTGCAGAGATAGACTTCTCCCTCCCGGCAGCTCCGTTACTGCGGCAGGATTACACCTCGGGCCGCTTTCCTGCCTTCTCATAAGAATTTACAAACCCAGGGATTTTTTATTTTTTGTTTTTCTTTTGGACAACTTCTGATTATTCAATACCGGCCCATCTCAGGCGTCTCGTGTTTTCTAGGGCTGCCCTCATTTAAGGCCCGTCCCGGGCATCTGTTTAATTTATATTCCCACCAGCTGTCCCAGGAGCTGTGAAATGAAATAAATGAAATACTGCCTTCAAACCAAAGGTGTTGGAGAGCTCTTGCAGATTCTGTGCAAGCCAAACACACATGTAGGTGCTCATCTCGTCTCCTCATCAAACTTATTAACAGTATCTTATTATATATTTTGCATTATATATATGTTCGTATATAGGCAATGACTTATGGCTTTCTGGGATTTTTCTCCCCCAGCCCTTTACAAAGGTTTCAGCGTCCTGCGTGGCCGGCGCCGATGCTGCTGGTGTTGCCGAGGATGAGTTCGCTCCACTTTCTCTCCAGCGCTTCCTCCCAAGGCGCTGTGCTTGCTGTGAGGAGCGCATCTGATGCCTGCCTTCCCCTCCCAATATTTAGAATTTTTTTTTCACTTTTTCTACGGGCTTTCGCAAAACTGTTTCACTCATTGCACCCAGAGCTGCTCCGTCCCCAAAGCCGAGGGCTGGCTTGGCTGGTGTGCAGCGCTGCTGAAATCCCAGCCCCTTGCTCCATCCCGGTGCTGGGCTTTGATTTTTTTTCTGCATCTGCCGGCGGGTCTGTGGCTGAGTAATCCAGCCCACGTCTCAGACAGGCGTGAGCCTAGAAAATCCAAATCGCCTTTTCCAAGTGAAAACACCGTCTCCTTGACGAGTTTTTCTCAGCCTCCCCTCGCTCCCAGCGGCACGACCAGCTCTGCCGCAACCACCCGCCAAAGTTCCTTCTTGCTGAGCTTCGTGCCAGCAAGACCCCGCGGGCGCCAGCGTCTCTCCGGGGTCACCCGTTTGTCTCTTGTCCCCTGTTTCGTCATGGGCCACCTCCAGCTTTTTGGTCCTCTGCAGTGGTTTTTAGGCAGATAGCCTTTTCCTGGGCAAGATGCGAGGAAGAGGAGGCCAGAGCTGCCTCCTCCTCTGAGGGGCTGGAGGCAGCCCGGGGGGTCTGCGCCCACATCCCCTCCATCCCCCCGGGAGCATCCCAGGGTGGGTGGGAGGGAGGGTGATCTTCCCCCTCTCACCTTCTCTTTGGGTTTGTAACTCTGTTTGTAAACATGCCTCTACCTGCCCCCTCGCCAGGGCATGAAAAAAACCCCAAACCCGGACTATTTTAAGTGAACTCAACCCAAAAAAAAAAAAAAGAAGAAGTCAACTCTGAGGCTGTCATGGCTATATTTAGTTGGAACTTTTCTGTCCAGGATTCAGACTCTATTTGGAAACCCTGTACCTTGGCGTGCAGCCAAGCATCTCAGTTTTATACAGTAATCCCTCAGCATATGGCAAATGTTTCTCATCTCCCAGGGGCTGCGGCAGTGGCCCCGGCAGCCTGGCAGCGGCGGGTTTTAAGCTGAAACTGAGACACGCTGGCTGGCTGCGGCTGTGCGCTCACATCTTAGACCTGAGGTCTTTTAATGGAAACGGCTTCTTGATGTAGCTTTAAAAAAATAAAAAAACAACCCAAAAACCCACAAAAGTGAGCGTCAGAGCTGCCCCCCAGGGCCTGGAGGGTGTTTTCGGAGTGGAGACCATCTCTACCTGATGATGGCCTGGGGGGATGCCTGGGAGCGGGGCGATGAGGAGGAAGACACGGGGCACCCTGAACCGTGCCCCCAGGCCTCCCCGGCTGGTCCAGCTGTCAAGATGGGAAACAGATTCTGGCTTATTTTGCCCCTCTCTCCAGTGAAAATGTCACAAAAATTCCCGTTTCCCACTCGGGGAGTCCTGGGATTGACACAATGACTGCCCAGAGCACGGTGTAGTTCCCAGTAAAGCGACGGCATTTTGGTGCCAACAATTTTATCCTGAGGGTCTGCGGATGTCTGAGTGATGCTCGGGGAAGCAGCATCCTCACATGTCCTGGTCCTCTCCTCTCCTGTCTTCTACTTTGGGTGAAACGAGGCTTTTTGACAGCATCTCTCATGGAAACACAGAAAGTAACCGAAAGTAAAGACGCACGTTCCCGAGTGCCACACGTGTTTCCCTGCTCCGTGGCAGCCGTGAGATAGAAGGAAGCGGGAACCAGCTGAGAAAAGGTGATCAAATGGCTATTTATACAGCCCTTCCAAATATTTTAGACTCGTGACAGGCATGATGATGTATAACAAAAATATCTGCTTCAAACCCTTCCAACTTAAATCCCACATCCTTATTTTGATTCTGGAGTTCAAGGGATTTAAGGAAGTATATACTTAGAGTGATTCTTATCGCTCACAGTGAGGAGAGCTCCAGCCAGCGCTTGGGGACGCTGGCTTTGGGGAGAGATGTACAACCCAGCAATCATGACCCTGGGGAAGAGCAGCCACAGCGGGGACATGGTCTGGACCGGCTGCAGGAGGAATGGGAAGGGCACCTGCAGGGATGCCCGGGATCAGCGCCTTCGAGGTGGTTTGATTTAGGAACCCCCCTTCTCCTCTCCGGCAGCCCCGTGAACCCTGCCATGGAGAGACGTGGTGTCCCCTGCCGCTCCAGCCTCCTCAGCCTGAAAAAGGGTTTCTAACGAGGCTAAATTAATCCTGCTCATTTAAGAGAGGGCAAAGCATCCAAGGGACCATTCAGGGCTCTGCAGGGGCCGGGAGCAGGGGGTGGCCGAGCCCCCAGGCAGGCGTGGGCAGGAGCAGAGGGGTTCCTTGGGGCGCCAGGGTCTTGCACCACCCCAGCCTTTCTGCTCCTCGCCTTCCTCCTGCCCTAAGCGCTGCCTCGGCGTGCTGGGGCTGGAGGTCCCGCGGGCGCAGCCGGCAGGAGAAAAGGCAGCAGCAAAGATCTGGCAGGTCCTGCTGACCCCGTGCAGCACCAGCCATCTCCTCCGCGCTTCCCCAGCGGCTCCGTGGCCCCTGGGACCCCGTGCTTTGGTGCTCCAGCCCGAGACATCCATCTGCCAGCCCCTTCCCCTGCCTCAGGGGCGGCAGTATGTGGGTCCCCCGTGGGCACCACGGCCTTCGGTTCCCCTCTCTGCCCCACACCGTTTCCCCGGCGCGGGTGGGAGAAGCTGGGAATGGGCGGCAGAGCCCATTCCTGCAACGCTCAAACGTCTGCCAGAACTGAGCCGAGCTTTGCAGAGTAGTTTGAACACCCGCTAGCATGTTCCCTAAAGCCCTGTGATTCATCGACAGCCACTCCGTTCGGCTCTACCCTGTCATCATCCCCAAATGTGGCATTTCCCTAAATCACATGGGCTTTTTTCTGCCGCTATTACACACCTACGGGTCCAGCTGTTCCCTCCCAGACACTTTCTATACAGTGCCATCCTGCTTTAAAAGTGCCCACCGCCTGCACGACACAAGCCTGCTGCTGAGACGCAGGTTTGTCGCAGCGGGTTTGATCCCCGCAGTCACCCCGCAATCCCTTTTCCTGGAGGACAGGGGTTTCCATGCCATGATTGTCACCCCACGCAGCCGCTCGTGTCCCTTGTGGTGCAGTCATGCAGGGCAAGAAGGGTGGTGATCCGCATAAAAGTCTGGTGGCTTTCCAGGGATGAAAGGCTGGTGGAAAACCTAGGGAGCCCAGCCAGCCCTTCGGTTAAGGATGCAGGATCCATGCACAGACTCACAATGAGATGGGGCATCCATGGGAACCAGCTACCCCCCAGAAGTGACCCGCAACCAGGCGGGTGTTTGCAGGCTGTGCGGGATCCGCGCATCCCAGGAGGTGGAATGAGTTGCCCGGGAGCTCTGCCGT
The DNA here is from genome assembly GCA_013400135.1 of Rhinoptilus africanus. Classification (NCBI taxonomy): domain Eukaryota; kingdom Metazoa; phylum Chordata; class Aves; order Charadriiformes; family Glareolidae; genus Rhinoptilus; species Rhinoptilus africanus. Next base: position 4,999 of record VXBO01007658.1, on the reverse strand, counting down.
GCAGGAAGGATTTTTGCTGTAATTCTGGTTTTTCTCAGTCTCAGCCTGGGAAGTTTGAGCTCACGGTGCCAAACGCCGCCCCGGCGTGTTTATTAATGCTGATTGTAAAACCTTGGCAAAAGCATTCACCATCAGGCCTGCAGAATTCCTGCTGGATCCACTGCCTTCCAACCAGATGGGCCTTATTAAGAGATGTCGCACCGCTAACGACACCTGACAGCTCTTTGACTTCCTTCCCTGCTCTGCTCCGAGCCAGGAAGAGCCTCCAGCCGAGGGGAGGCGGGAGCCCACTCTTCCCACGCCCACCCCGAGGGCACGGAGCTGGGGCTCTGCCTCACCGTGGGCTCCTGCTCCCCGGATTTGCTCCGTGCTCCTCACCTGCCCTCCTCTTCCCACCCTCCCTTTTCCTGCTGGAGGCACCCAATTGTGCGATGAACTGTCACCCGCGGTGTGGGCCGCTTCAGCTTGCAGATGATACACCGGTATCTCTGGACGAGAGGGTTTTTCCACGTATTTCGTCGAAGGTGTGATTTTTGCACTATGCTATTTACTTGAGCTAAAAGAAGCACCGCGAGCACGGATCTGGCAGCCTACAGCGCACGTTTCTACGTGTTTTATTAGCGCAACATCCCACCGACACAGGCAGAGCACCTCCTGCACGGCTGGGATGGAGCGTCCCTCGTGTCTTTGCTCTTGCAAGATGTAATTTGGGGGGAGCAACGTGGTTGGGACGCGGGTGGGAAGATGGGACGTTGCACCCTGCGTTTCGGGTGCGAGGCCGTCCCTGCTAACAGCTACGATGCTACGATGCTGTCCCTTTCTGAGCCGTTGCGTTGTCACTGTCACCATCTTCTGCAGACTCAGGGGAAGCAGGGCAGGGCCAATGTTTAGCGGAGCACCCATGGGTGCTATGATTCAGCCCATAGCGCTGCTCTTGGTTGCCCAACTCCCTCCCACATGGGTTTCCCCAGCCCGTGCTGAGCGGCGGCTTGCAGGGTCCGACGCCGTCGGTCGCCATCTCAGCATGGGTCCTCCTGCAGCCTCGGGAGAACGCCACTTCGCCCAAATCCCTGACTCACTGGCACCATCCTTCCCTGACGGCAGGCTGGCTCCGTGCGGGAGCCGGGCTCGGGCAGCCTTGGAGAGCTGCTGCTGGCGCTGCCGCACGTCCTCCCCCTGACTGCATCGCTGCAGCTCCCGCTTGCTGCCTGCCAGCGCTCCCCCACGGCGCCAGCCCCACAGCTTCCACAATTAGAAATATTTCACCCTCCAGAATGTCATCCTTGCTTAAAAATCACGCTGCGGGGGAGAGCCGGGCCATTTGCTCTCCAGGCGCGGGAGCCAGCCCGCGGCGGAGATGCTGTTGTTTCCCCCACAACGCACAGAACCTCCGGGCAGGAACCTGGGAAAAACCTGCTGAGGTGACACCAAGTTCTTTGGGAAAGCACATGGCAGTGATAGTGGCCGAGTGGCCAGTTGTCCTGCCCCGCCACGGCCTCGGCTCGTTGGGCGCAGGAGCCCCAGCACGATGCTCCGGGAACACCTTGCATCGCCATGACCGGCAGCTGGGAAGGGGACAGTTTGGCCACGCTGGCATCTCCCAGCTCTGTGGCCGAGTCCCTCGCAAGGGACGTCCCATCCCCGCCGCGTTTTCTAATTTCCAGCCTAATCTGCGGCTCTCCAGGCTCACCGCGACTTAATATAGTGCTGGCGACCACCCACGGGCAGAAGCCGGAGAGCTCGTCCTTCTCCCTGCCCGTCCCCCGGGCACTGCCGCTGAGCAGAACAAAAGATGTATATAAAAAATAAATAAAATCAGCCTGGAAATTTCTCAAGTGTTTTTTGTTGGTTGTTTTATTTTTTTTTTTCCCCCTTTTGAAATCATCTTTTCTCTGTCACTGAGAAATAACTGAGGGGGGGGCGGGGTGTGGAAGGGTGAAGGCTTTCCGAGCAAACCGCTTGTCTTTGGAGCAAGAGCAAGGGCCAGGGGAGCCTGGGCTCATTTTAATTGTGTCTTGACTGCGGTGCTCATTACTCAGAGCCCTAACGGGCTCTGCGGTTCCCATTTGTAATCACACGTTTAGTAAAATAATCAAGTTATAATTGCTAGGGATTCCTTCTCCCCTACGTAACAGAGCCCAGGCAGGGGAGGTGCCACTACAACTGAGTTAGCAGCAAACCTCCGCGTCGCCTTGGGTCAACGCTTCAAGAGCAAATTAACGAGAGTTAAAGCAAGAAGAGAGCCGATTAAAATTCCCCGGATCTGCCCAGATGAGGAAAAGACATTTTTAATCTCTCCTTCACTTGTTGCGCTGAGAAAAGCAGCCTCTTCCCTCTGGATGGCTCCAAGATAAGGTTTGCCCTCCTTCTGTGCCCACCCTGAACAAAGCAGCCACCTCCTCAGGAGCCTGGGTGCCCGTGTCCCGTGGGTGCTGGCCAGAGGGGACAGGGATGGGATTTCACCCCCAAAACTGCAGGGATCAGCGCTTTCTGCCGACTGCTTTGCCTGATGATCCCCACTGGGTTTTTTTTCCAGAGGGAACCGGGGAAAAAGAAGAAATTACTGAGCAACAGAACAAGGGATTTAGTTTAAGAAGGACTTTTTTTTCTAGGCAAAATATGATGGCTTTTTTGGACAGGGCTAGAAAACGGGGCTGCAGCTCTAATCAATCCAGCTTTCAGCACAAGGCTCGCGTTGATCTGGAGAGGGATGCTCGGCCAGCCCTGCCTGGAGGTGCAGGGCTCGGCAGGCGGCGGTGACGGGGTGGCCCGGGAAGCCACGGCCACGGGGTCCCAGGCGGGCGGTGGGCCATCACTGACGGCAGGGAGCCATCAGCACGGCAGGGAGGGTGCAGGTAAACTGGTGGTGACCGGGGAGAAATTAAGAATCCCTGGAGGGGGAGATTGTGAAAGGGGGCAGTGTCCCCATGTGGATGCATTTTTTGGTCCCACTTCTCTGGACCTGGGGTTTTCACCCCCAGCTTGCCCAGGGGCTTCGCGGCTGCCGCCAGCACCCCCAGCAAAGGGACCCTCCTTCTCCTGTGGGTGCAGAGCACTTCAGGCACCATGAGCAGGGCTTTTGGGGCTGGGAATTGGTGTTTAAGGCACCCATAAGTAGCTGTTATCCACCCAAACCCCGACTCCAGGCTCTTTCCCCCTAAAGGAATCAATCCAGGGGGTGAATCTGCTGCCCGCAGCCCTTCAAGGGAGGCAGGAATATGCAGGGACACAGCATGCAGATCTGCAGGAGAGAGACATCATCACTGAGGCTTGTGCCTAATCATAATAATTTTGTCTTTCTACCATTTCAATTTACTAATTAATCCCTGGAAGGAATACCTACTTGGATGTGGAGAAAGAATGAAACGTCTCTCATTGGGGGGCGCTGGGAGCGTTTCACCAACCGCCTGGGCACAGCGTCAGCAAACCCAATGCGGAGTCAGGGAGTGCAGCATCTCAGCTTGGCCATCGGCTTCTGGTGCTCGGGCTGGACTCCCTGCCTGAAAATAATATTCTTGCACCACTCCCTCAGGGCCATTTCCAACCCCTGGCCAAAGCTGCGGGAGCTCCCAGTCGTCTGCAAAGCCCCAGGGGGAGGGTGCTGCCGGCCAGAGAGCATTGCTGGAGGTAACAGCACATCCCGAGTGCATCGCTCCCACGGGGGCCGGGGTCATCCCTGAGCCGGGCAAGGTTTCTTTCCGTGAAACGGACTCTGTGTCTGCCAGCTGAGCCTTTGCAGGAGGCATTTCACCAGCTCTGGTTGGGTCTATCCCTGCCCAGCCTGGAGCTGCTGTGCCCTGGTACCCTGGGCGAAGGCAACAGTGGGTGTCCAGCCAGGAGCCTTCCCCCTTCTCTNAGCCCAGCACTGGCCCCAGCACTCCAGATGTGCCCTCCCCAGGGCAGAGCAGAGGGGGAGGATGACCCCCCTCCACCCGCTGGACACATTCTGCTTGGTGCCCCCCTCCTCCTCCTCTCACCCACAGGTTTGGCAAACCTCCACCTCCCTGCAGAGGGACCCTCCCAGGATGGAGGAGAAGCGACCTGGAGCCATGGGACAGGACGAGGACAGGGCTGGGACACTCGTCTCAGGGGTCTGGTGTGGACTTTGTCTAGGTGTGGACACAGGTTACAGCTCCCGAGGGAGACAGGCAGCGTGGCTGGGAGCTGGGGAGCTCAGGGCCCTCTTTCCACTGCTCAGCAAAGGGAGACTCCCCTGTCCTTCGCTACAGCCCATCACCAGGGGCCATCGGGTGCTTTGAAGGGATGCTCCTTTTGCCCTGGCACCGATGACATGAGTGCCACCGTGTCCCCTAAAACTGGCATGACTTTGGGGTCTCTGTCCCCCACAGCATCCCAGCCAAGAGCCTCGACGTGTCTCTTTGGGGTCCCAGCCAGGAGGGAAGGAGGGAAAATGGGACTGGGACTGGAGACATCCCAGGTGTAGAGCAGGAACGTCATACGGGACCAGCTCTCAGAGCTGTGTATTCTGTTCCTTTCTGCCTGTTTCTCTCGAGAAAGTTCAGTTGCAGCTGTCAGTCCCCTTCTCTTGCTTTTATTTTTTTGATGCTGAAGAACTACGTACATGGATGGCGTCTCTAATTAATATAAATATAGTGAAACATAAATAATAGACATGCCTGAAATAGTGTCACCCCCGAGCAGGCAGGCATACGCGTCATGGAAAGAAAATAAAAATGCTTTTTATCTGTTTTGGCAGTTTTTGTTTGTTTGTTTTCGGCGGTTTGTTCCGTTCCTTAGGAAAGAGCAACCTTTGCCACGGGTGAAACTGTTCAAAAGCAGGAGAGACCGAGGGTGCAGGGGGGCAAAAAGCCCCAGGCAGGAGAGTGGGACGGGGATGGGGACGCGGATGAGGATGGGGATGGAGGGACGGGAACGGGGATGGGGGATAGAGATGGGAATGGGGATGGGGACACTCCTGCCGCTATATGGGGTGGTGGGAATTCATAATAAATGAGGTTTCTGATGGAAAGGGGGCTCC
>VXBO01007657.1:459735-489106 GCA_013400135.1 Rhinoptilus africanus | reverse complement strand
TGCTGCTGCTGCTGGAGGAGCTGGGGGTGAGGACGGGGGGGGAACCGGGGAGGGGGCACCTCGGGGGACCCGGCCCCCGCTCCACGGCCGCCCCTCTCCCCCCAGGTGCCGCCCGGCCGGTGCTCCCTGTTCGACCCCGCGTTCTCGGCCCGGGAGGCGGCGGCGCTGGCGGAGCTGGGGCTGCGGCTGCTCCCGGACAACGAGGTGAGCGGGGACCGCGGGGCTGGACCCCCGTCCCCGCCGCTGGGGGGGCTCCCGGGGTCAGACCGCCCCGGCATCCGAGTTGGGGGGTACGGACGGACAACACCATCCGGCCTCCGGTGCCGTAACGGGAGGCGTTGGTTTCCCCGCAGGAGGGGAAACATGGCATTGAGGGATCGGCCACGCTGTTCTACATGGTGCACTGCGGGAAAGCCCTGTACAACAACCTCCTCTGGAGGAACTGGTCCGCGGGAGCACTGTCCAAGATGGTCATCGTGGGGAACAGCTTCAAAGGAATCGAGGAAAGGTGCGTGCAGCCCCCCCAGGGAAAGGTTCTGGTGCCTCCACCAGCCTTCTCCTCTCCTCGCTTCCTTCGCTCCCTTACAGCTTCTGACAAGGATTTCCATGTTTTGCTCATTTTCAACTTGCTGTCACATTTGCAGTCATCAACCATCTGTCCCACACCCCCGCTGGGAAGGGTTCTCTTCATTTCACACGAGTGTCCTGTCTAATACTGTTTCCTTGTGTTATTCCAGATTATTGTCAAGAATATTGGAGAGAGATTACTCCTACATAGCAAAGGTACAAGCCATGAGTTTTTTAACATTATTGGGATTTGTGTTGACAAAGCATGTTTTAATGAGAAAGGAAATTATTCACCGTTGGGAAGAAGAGGGTGGTTATTTTAAAACCTTTTTTTCCTGGCTGCTACACTATAAAAACGAATCGCTTTAGGATCGTTCTACATCGCCTGCAGAACACAGTGCACACAGGGGCTGAGATTAACATAACACCGTCCTCATCTTCACCGACTCCTTGTCTGAAGTTTACAGAAAGGTTCTTCTGCATCATACGTAACTTTTTCCCCAAATGCTCTTTAGGTCTTGAAAGGGACAGAGGAAGTGGCACTCCCAGCCCACCCTCAGTACCTCGACACCTTTAACGACACCTCCGTCCACTGGTTTCCCTTGCAAAAGCTGCAGGAACTCTCCCCTGAGGTCTGGGATTTCGTGCAGGAGCCGACGTACGAGGAATGTGAGATCATCAGAAAGGAGGACGGAGCCGACCGGCGCAGCCCCGCTGCCGCCGAGGCCTGACCGCTCCGTCCTTCTCAGGGCAGCTTCTGCGCAGCCGAGATGAAGCTCAAGCACCGACAGCGTCATCGTGCTCTGCCAAAAGTGGCAGCACTCAAACACTGAGCATTGGTGGGACGTTTTTGTATCTTAATTATTTAATAAAAGGTAAAGCTGTGCTTTGACTTATGCTCATTTAACTACAGCGAACAAATTTAACTAAAAGCTGCCTTTTAAGCCGTCTGTACTGCGCAATCCGTCTTTTGATCCCCTTCCCTTTCATGAACAATTCAAAGCCTTTGCATGTACTGCACACATCTTGAAGCATCAGGAAGGGGGGGGAATTATTTGAGAGGGGTTTGTAGTTGACGATATTGGTGTCTAGTTCCAAACGCAGGCTTAGAAAAGCTTTCTCCCAGGCTTTAGCTGTCCGGTGCTACTGACATCGGCTCTTTAGCTGTTCTTCTGTGAACAATCGGGTCACCTCCCTCTAGAGGAAAAAAAAGCCTTGCTTTCCCTCCCTCACCTCTGTGCCCTGAACTGCTGCGGTCCCACAGCACGCGTTCTGTGAATGTGCAGGGACAAACCTCCCCTCTTGCAGCTCTGCGCTGACAGGGCAGGGGGCACCCGGAGCGGCTGAAGAGCCCCCCTCAGAGCCGGAGAGAGGTGGGCCAAGTCCCAGCTGTGCGCAGGAGGAAGGAGCCCACTGCGTGAGGGACAGTAACTCTCCCTGCCAGAGCAGCGCCACAGGCAAGGAGAAGCTGTGACATCTGTCACTGGAGACCTTCAGAGCCCTCACTCATCTCTTGTTGGAGCAGAGACTCAGCTCCTGTGGTCCCTTCTGCTGATAAACCTCTGTCACGGCTGGGAATTTACACAAGCACGGGAACTGCTTCTTCCTCCCTTAGCACCAACCTCCAGCTGTAGTTTCACCTCTTGACACTGCCTGAATTAGTGTTTTTCCTTGGAAAAAAATCCTGGCATACGCCTACAGCTTCACTCTATTTACAAATCTGTAACTTCTTTATTCTAAGACAGTTACACTAAAAACGTTAGCAAGACGGTCTTCACGGTTCCAGGCGGGGCCTCACTTAGCCATGTCAATGAGACTCTGCAGAGAGGTTGGCACCCAAGTCTTTTCTCCTTGTACAAACACAACACCCCTGTCAATGTAAATGACAATCCGTCCAAACGTATACAGCTGTTTCCCTTCGTGCCGCTTTCCAATCACGGGCATGAAAACGATGTTGTGCTCCTCTGCTTTCGTCTGAATCAGGTCCTTAAAGTTCATCGGCACGGAGCTGGCGGCCATGCCGATGCCGCGCTGGGCCATGTTCTCAGCCTCCCGCCGCTCCTGCATGGCTTCATACTGGAAGTCTTTCCTCCGCTCGGTATGAGTAAGGTAGGCGATGTTCTCTCGAGCGCCTGGCTGCATGTACCCACCTGTTTGGAGAGACAAAACACATGAAAACAAGGTGCCAGCCCACTCCTACTGCAAGGTCTATGGGGAAACTGCAGTCCAGGACACAATCAGTCAATAATTCACCGAATCCTCCTTTGCCCATTCTAATTCATTGAATTTTATACTGTTACTGCTAATACAACATAGATTAGCTAGGTGAATTGGAGAAATGCAAAGAAACAGCAGGATCTGATACATTCCCAAATTGTATCTGTGCACGCATGGGAGCGGAGGATGCTGCACTGCTACTGCCAAGGGGAGAATGTGAACAGTAAAAAGAACAGCAACGGAAAAATATTCCTCAAAGCTAAAACCCAGCCTCTGGGCACTACAGGGCACTGCTGGGTTACAAACAGGGATTACTGCAAAATCAGGCTAAGGATGGAGCAGCACCATACTGCAGGAGGCAGCACTGCATCAGGAGTGCTTACGCCATCAGCCCCCAGTTCACTTTTTGGCCATATGACTGTCATGCCAGACTTTTCTGAGGAGGTGAATTCCTTTATGCAATGCTCGCCTGCGGTTCTATCGTTTTACCACAGAAATAAACATAACACTTAAAATGGGCCTCAAGGAATCCCCCACGCTTCTTTTCCCTTCCTTTTCTCCCTACCCTTTCGGGGGATGAAATGGAGAGAGAATTGAGCGAGCGACTGCGTGGTCCTTGCTGCCAGCTGGGGTTAAAGCACAACACTCACTGACCGACATAAAACACACTATGATCAGGCAAGGCAGAAAGAGAATCAGCTGCTTAATGGCACAGGCTGCCAGTCACCAAAAATCTGTTTCTGCTTCAGTGAAGCACAGACAATTATTAATTAGGACCTTACAGGTGTTATTTATGGGCACAGCAAGGCAAAGCATGCTTTGAATTTCACTGCTCATGGGAGCTGCTACAATGCCGATGAGCAGGGCCATGCCTAAATACAGACTCACAAGAACCAAGTGTTGCTCTACTGCCATCACAGCAAGCGGAGCCATCACCGTAAGCCACCTACCAACACTGGAAGAGACAGCCCGGTTCATGATATCAAGAGCTTCGTTGAATTTGTCTTTGATCGACGGATGTGCTAACACTTGGTCTGAGAACATGGACTTCCAGCCCAAGTACCACTTTGTAATCTCTTCATAATTGGGGCTGTTACTAAGCCAAGAGCACAGCACCTGCAAAGCAACATGACAGACGAAACGCGGTAGGGCAGGTTCTCTGGAGGAGAATCCTTATTATCACTCAGTTTATTATACTTTCAGTAAAAGAAAGGACCATGAAAGTCTTAAGAAACAGTCTGTTCTGATGTGTACGGAGTTAGGAGTGGAAATCACCCCATTTGGTAGTTAAACCTCAGCACTGGGGCAATTTCTAGGTAGGAGTCACCCAAACACTTCACAGAGAATCAAGCCCGCTTACTCAGCCTGGATAATTTCTCACCTGCAGCCACTTTGGAAAGAAGTGTTTCTCCAGCAGCCCAACAAGACTGGAGACAGAAATCATCCCCTCCCAGTCAATCACCCAGTAGAAGGCATCCATGTGCTGCTGGTGAGGGTTTATAATGAGTTCGTTCAAACACATCCCTGGAAAAAGGGGAAGAAGAGTCAGAAAAGAACTTGACTCGCGGTTTTATCAGTGCCCTGACCTACTTCACCAGTGACAGACATGATTTGAGGAGCAGCTGTACTGCACGCTATCCTCAGGGACATTCAGGATCTTTAAACGGGATGATCCCTGCCACCAAAGCACTCTTCCATTTCCAGCGACTACAGTTTGCTGCTAGAACTGAGAACTTAACACATCTGACTTTTTTTTTTCCTTAGACTGCAGAGCCTTTTAGCCAGTCTGCACAGCTGAATGGTGAATGACAAAATCTCATGGTGAAAGCAGTAGCATGGGCCAAAGAATACAGGAGTAACAGAGAGATATCGTATAGCTTGGTACTATCTGACAGCTATCAGATATTCCTGTCAGCTGAAGAACAAAAGAACCAGATGATTTAGAAAAAATAAGATTAAAAATATTGAGGATAATCAGAGCACTTCCCAGCGTTTTCTAAAATGTCTGCCTCCGAAAAAAACGCATGGTACTAATAGCAGAATAGAAGACGCAAGCTCGGTCTAAACTTACTAATAATATTCTTTGAAGTAACACTGTCAACCACATTAACATGTATCTTTTCCAGGCATAAGGGGGAAGGTGAAAACCAGCCAGGTTGCAGAAATTCAGCACGGTTAGGCTTGCCTCACCTAGTTTCGGCACGATGTTTTTCACCATGAAAGCCTCCCATGACCCAGGTGTGAACACGTCTTTCCAGGGCTGAAGGATAAGTTTGGCGGAGGAGTCACTGGGATGCCACTTCTGCAGTGCGTTCGCCAGCTTGTTTCGGATGGGAGAATACAGCGGCTCTAATCGTGCCTGCATCAGGGGAAGCCAGGGATGGATCCATGAATGGATTGGGACTGTGTCTGTTAAAGGATTCCAGCTTTCGACCTCGAGGTAAAACAGACAAGATTAAAATAAGTATGCTCATTAGCATTAAGTCCTGCCAGATGCAGAAAGAGCCACAATGCAACCCTCTAACTCCTAAATGGATCGACAGAGGCAGCAAACCAGTATTTTAGAAGTTCTAGTTGACTGAAATTCAAATACTAGTTCAGAGCACGGTTTCATTCGAGTGCAACTCTCTGGCCTTACCTCTTTCTGTAGCTTGGGGAAGATGAGCTGATCCAGAATGTTATCCAGTATCCAGACAGGAATAACGTTTACCCAGCTATCCAAGAAATCCACCATCGATCCACAGTTCCTCGGTTGCCACTGCGCCACTATGTTTCTGACATATGGCATCCAGATTTCCCACATCAGTCTGGAAAAAAAATTACAAATAAATCAAAGTTAAACTTAAAGCTATAGCCCCAGGCCTAAATAAACCAAATGGTAACTGTTACTTAAAAGCTACTTCTTTTTATATAGCTGACAGCTGGATTTTAACAGACACATCAAAAGAATCATCTGGAAAGCATGCTTGTATCTGTTCTTTTCCATCACTGAAGGAAGCAGCACTTGAAGATGCTGCACGAAGTACAACTCATTTGCTCTTTACCTGTGAAAAGCATCTGTTGACAGGTCCTGCCCACTGTGTGATAACAGCTCATCGTTTTCCAAAAGGTTCTTCCACTTGGCTATGATCTCTGTGCCATACGTACAGTCCTGGAAACGATAAGGCATGAGCGGCCTTTATCCTTTTTTCATTAATTTCAGCTGCCTGACGGTATGCTCGGCTACAGCTTTCTCACCTGCTCAAAAGCCAGCTAGGAGCTTGCAGTTGGGATCAGTAAAGTCCCACAAGAGGAAAACCCCCACTTTATGGATTTAACAGACGTCCACGGCGGGAGAGGATAGTCTGAACTTTCGCAGGTGTACAGAGTTCAGACTCTCACCTAGCACAGCCCAGACGGCATTAAGAATAGACAGTGCGTATCTGACTACATGAAAGACAGACCTCTCCTGCTTTTGCTAAAACAACTACGGACTTTTTCTTTCCAACACCCATGAAAGGGATTGATTTTAACCTTACAAGCTCCTAAATTGTTATCTGCTTTGCAGAACAGTAGCCTTCAGTCATAGCAAATCACGTCTGAGAGTGGGTGCAGAGTGGGGTTCTGGTTTGTTTTTGTTCTTTCTCTCCAGACTGATCACAAAGTGGGGGACGGGGGGAGAAGCCAAGGTAATAACGACTACCTAAACCATCAAGAATGAACTGCAGATAAATCAAACTAATACCCACCTTGAGGGGATCCCAGTTCTTGAAGTAATCTTTCATGAGGGGATAGACTATCGCTACTGCCAGGTCTACCCTGTCAGACATTCTATACTCTTCGTAGTATTTGTCTTGAAGCGTCTCAAAAATCTTTGCACACTCATCCAAGGTTAAGGGATTTTCACAACTGGGCTGCATCCGTCTCTCGCACTCTTCCACCATCGCCAGCACCTTGCTGAGATTGCCGATTGCCGTCTCCTCGTGCGAGAGAACTTCAGACATCTTCTGTATCTCATGGGTCAAGTTGACAACCATGTCCCTCTCGTACTGCAGCTGCCGGTCATTCTGGATGATCTCCTGCTCTGTGATGTCAATGAGAAGTTGTAAGTTGTGCTCCAGCTCAGGCAAGGCAAATCCCTGGGGCTTGGAGTCTTTGCCCAGTGGCTGCTGAGGACTGTCATCCGGGATATTGTGCTTGTGGCTAATTTGACTGTAGCTGTAATAAACCTTTTGTTCCCGGCCCGTCATGTCTATAACCTTCCGACAAACAAGAACAAACATGTCTCAAAAAACACTGTATTTCATGTTTAAAAAATAGAAAACTGGAGATTTCCAAGTACCCTAATTACTCCAGCAGGCTACTAATACACAGCGGTATTCTGAATGAGGCAGCTGGGGGTTGCCCCAAAAAGGCCTACTCCAGACATGAAAAGTTAGAATGAATAAGAAACAATCTGGAATCAGAGCTGGAACAGTCTCCTCTTTTGAGCTCAGTTTTACCATTTCACTGAATAATTCTACAAGCAGTGATGATGCAATACTATTCATTATTGCACAGAAATCTTAGGTACTTTTATGCTTTTTTAAAAGACGTGTTAATTTTACAGTAATAATTTTATTAAGTGCATACAAGACACATCCCTTACTGTCCCTTTCAGGTAGAAGATGGTTCAAACTATGTGTTTAGTTTCACAATCCCAACATGGACAACTGTGCTTTCAGAAATGGAAGAGCGTTTTGTCTGTGACAAATATGAAACAATTAAACTTGCAATAAAAAACCCAAGCAACCAAACCACCCATATTTAAGCTAATTTGCATTTTTCTGAGGCCAAAGAACTTGCTTACAAACAAAACCAATATCCTAGGTGGCACAGTGGTCCATTACATGACTCAGCGATGAGTCTGAGGCCTTGATTTTCATGAAGCCGCAGATGGCCAGTTCTTAGAACTGGCTTCTATTAAGGTTACCGATAGCTCAAAAGCACTCACAATATCGAAGTGGACAAACTGTTTCCCAGAGATGCCACCTCTTGCGTTATCAACCTTACCTTGACTTGAGACAGCTCCTTCTGAGGGGCTGAAAGCTGCTTGCTGATCCTGCCCTTGGCTTTCAGTTCTTCCACTGTCTTGTAGCTGTATTTGGGCTTTTTCTTGCCTCCATTAGGATCCTTCCGCCACTGACTGAGCTCTTTTTGAAATTCCTGAACAAAACCAAAGAAGAATTGCAGTTGCTGCTCTTTGTCATGCCCCAAATTTGCCTTTGTTTTCTACAGGAAAACGAAGAATGCTGTGCAGCAAAATAATTGGGAAAGCGTCAAAGCTCAGGGACAAATCGGCTCAGATGCTGTGGTCCAGTCAACCACCCTATTCACAATGCTAACGTTAGAACTGAATTTTGGACGTACAACACAACAGGGAAAGAGAGATACCAAGAATCATAAAAATACCTCCTCAGCTTCTTCTTCTGAGTCCACAACAGGGAAGTCTTGCAACGACTGGCTGGTTCTTTCAGAGCCATACGCCCCCACAGCGCCTTTGCCTTTTCTTTGTTTGGCCTCAATTGGATTGATAATACCTAAGAGGAGGATAGTTAGATCAGAAGGAGCTGTTTACTGAGACAGAAAAGCAAGTGTTTTTCCTACAGTCCCCCAGGTTATCAAATAAGCCCAAACATCCAGCCTGGTATTCTGCCTCTATCGCTGTTGTATCTTCTATCACTTTGCTCATTTCTTAGTGGCTATAAAGTCACTTAATTCCAGCACGCACCAAAAAACCCAAAGCAAAGTATTATTCACATCTGCATTTCACTGCTTTTTTATTCCATCACATAAAATAACATCTCCTGTGAGCTGACCACCTTTGGAAGTTATCTCCCTATTTTTCTATCTCTTTTTCTCTTGCAAAATAACAAGAGTACAATATTTGCCGACAGTAATTCAAACACAATTGAATTTTCCCATAAGGACCCAGATCACTTGCATGAGAGGTAAGAAGACAAGAATGAAGTTGTAAGTCATCTGAAGATGGCAGTAATTTAAAGAAATCAATCTCTTCTCCAAATTACTAGGTAACAATAAACAACCAAACACAGTACCTTGAGCATTCTTCCCAAGACCTCTTCCAGGGACGTAACCCATCTTCTGGAGAAGCTTCTGCCCAATTCCCTTAGTGTGTCTCTCCCAGCTGCCAAAATCCACGAAAGATTTTGTCCCTCCTACAAAGCCTTTCTGACTAGGCTTGAAATTACCGCCCTGTTAAAACAAATAAACAAAAAACCCCACACAATCTTAAGGCATCGTACTAACCAGGCTCTGTGTAATTTTACTCAAAAGGAAGGTTCATCCCAGAAGCAACACGGCTGCCACCACCCTGTGCAGCTCACAATGTCCTGACTCAGGCATACACATAAGCTGCCTGACACCTCAGGAGTTTTCGAAAAGAAAAATCCTGACAAGCTGACAGTTATTAGAGTCTACCGCTGACTTTAGCTGAAGTTGATTCCTGATTGACCTGCATTGGGTAAAGGAAAACAAGAGTTTGATTTTTAGAGTTTGATTGACCTAGATTTGTCATTCTGTTCTGTGAGATTTTAAAAAAAAGTCTTTGAAAGGTCAGAATAGCTAAAGACAAAGAAAACACCTCCCTTAATGGCATGCTGTCACATGTGGTTCTGTGGTTTTAATTATTTCTCCCCTTTCTTTAGTGCCCTATTATTGTTTTAGCATCTTGACTATAGCCTATGTTTCATAAATACATTATGCAGAATTGAAAACTTCATAAATAACTCACTGTTTTTAACTTCTTTGGCACAAACTCTTTTGGTATTTCTTCCTGCTTCACAGGCTTTTCATCTTCATCTGAGTCTTCTTCTGACAGATCCTCAGCCGCTGACTTTTTCAGCCCGGCGCTGATGAAGTTCACGGGGGCTGAGTAATCCCTAGAGCTACACCAAAATGAGACTCGTGAGTGAATTCTGGTTCCAGTGGACCCATGCACATTCCTGCACAAGCCTGGGGACTACTATGCTTCAGACTCCCCCCCTTAAAATGAAATATGAAAAACTGACGAGCAGTTCAACACAGTTTTTGTCAGAAAATAACTGTTCTTTCCCCCCATGCAGCGAGGGCAAACTTGCACAGGCAAAGTTATAGAATCATAGAATGGTTTGGGTTGGAAGGGACCTTAAAGATCCTCCCTTTCCAACCCCCCTGCCCTGGGCAGGGACACCTCCCACCAGCCCAGGTTGCTCCAAGCCCCGTCCAACCTGGCCTTGAACCCCTCCAGGGATGGGGCAGCCACAGCTTCTCTGGACAACCTGGGACAGGGGCTCACTCCCCTCCCAGCAAAGAATTTCTTCCTGAGATCCAATCTAAATCTCTCCTCTTTCAGTTTAAAACCGTTCCCCCTTGTCCCATGGCTCCATTCCCTGCTCCAGAGTCCTTCCCCATCTCTCCTGGAGCCCCTTTAGGGACTGGAAGGGGCTCCAAGGTCTCCCCGGAGCCTTCTCTTCTCCAGGCTGAACCCCCCAGCTCTCTCAGTCCCCACAGCAGAGGGGCTCCAGCCCCGCCAGCANAGGCGCGGCCTGCAGGGGGGGAGGCGTCGGGAGCAGAGAGGGAGAGGTTTTATTAAAACAATACTTTAATGATGTGCAACAAAGGAAGGAGGCGGGGAGGGGTGGGCTCATATATTAACTCTGCAATAGCCTCTGTAAGTCACAGTGAAGGGGGGGGTGGGGGGGGGTCACTCGCACCACAAAGGCTCTACAAGGTCCGGAGGGCTATTTCCGAGCCGTGAGTTAGAGAACAGCGTTACACGACANAGGCAAAGTTATAGAATCATAGAATGGTTTGGGTTGGAAGGGACCTTAAAGATCCTCCCTTTCCAACCCCCCTGCCCTGGGCAGGGACACCTCCCACCAGCCCAGGTTGCTCCAAGCCCCGTCCAACCTGGCCTTGAACCCCTCCAGGGATGGGGCAGCCACAGCTTCTCTGGACAACCTGGGACAGGGGCTCACTCCCCTCCCAGCAAAGAATTTCTTCCTGAGATCCAATCTAAATCTCTCCTCTTTCAGTTTAAAACCGTTCCCCCTTGTCCCATGGCTCCATTCCCTGCTCCAGAGTCCTTCCCCATCTCTCCTGGAGCCCCTTTAGGGACTGGAAGGGGCTCCAAGGTCTCCCCGGAGCCTTCTCTTCTCCAGGCTGAACCCCCCAGCTCTCTCAGTCCCCACAGCAGAGGGGCTCCAGCCCCGCCAGCATCTCCGTGGCCCTAAGTCCCCACAGGCAGCTCTGTCCGCCCCACGGCCGCCCTGAGGGCAGCCCCTGTCCCCCTCCGGACGGTTCCGGAGGGCGCTACAGCCTGAAAACCACCAGGAAGCGCGGCAGCCGCCCGAGCGCTGCCCCCGCAGCTCCGCAGACCCACAACCGGGGGCCGCCAGAGGCCAGCAGGTACGGCTCGGCCCGGGGCCCCTTCCCCCCGGCCCGTACCGCTTGCCGCCGAAGCTGGGCCGCTCCTCGTCCGAGTCGCGCTCGGCCCACACGCCGTAGGTGGCCTCCTCCTTGGTCTGCCGGTGGCGCTGCCGGTGGGGGTTGAACTCGTTCTGCAGGTCCCAGTCCGACACCTCGAAGTTCTCCATCTCCACGCCATCGTCCCCGTCCGTCCCGTACAGATGCGACATCGACATGGCGACAGCGGGGACACCCCCGGCCCGGTCGCACGCACCGACCCCCCGCGGCCCCGGGCCCGCCNGGGCTATTTCCGAGCCGTGAGTTAGAGAACAGCGTTACACGACATTGAAACACGGTTTTAACCAGTGCCGCGGCGGACAAAACCCCTTCCCGCTGCTCGCCTGAGCCCCCGCCGAGCGTGGATTTCCGCAGGTGCTTCCACCGCCCAGCGCCGGGGGATCGGGCCCGGCAAACGTTTGGCCTTTGCAAATAAATGCAAATACATTCCTCGTACAGCAGTCCTTTTGGCAATAGTATTAGCAAGCAATATGCTTGGATAACCGATTTCCACTGGCGCCGTTGCAAACTCCTCTTTGTTGGAGAACAAAAGGCCGTTGGCAGCACTCTGGAAAAGAGAAACGCGGGGGCTCGGGAGCGGGATCCTGTCACAGCAGGTGCCCCCCTAATGGCTCCGCATGGTTAGAAAGAAACCAAATCCCAGCTCCAGGATGATAGGAGCACAACTTCTAGTCTCACTCAATGCTTCTGATGATTTTTTTTTTACTGCTTGTACACAGAAACTCGTTTTTAAAGGGTCATTTTATGTTTTAGGGCAGAGACTAGCTGGAAAGAGAGACGGAAAACCACCCAACACATCAACGGTTGTATCTGGAGCAGAAACCCAAGGCAGCAGCTTTGTTTTTCCAAACTGACAGCAGATACAACTGCTTTATCTTCCCTTCCGCGGGTGCAAAGCTCGCCCTAGGAGACAGCTGGGGGCAGCTCCGCTCAGCTCCACATTCCCACATCCCGTTTCAATGCTCCCTGTGGGGACAGTCGGTAAGAACTCTCCCAAGTGGCTGATTTCGATTTTGCTGGAGTAAGCCTGTTTCCAGCACTCATAAAAAGAATTTCTGACAAACCGTCTCACATAACGGTATTGTTCTGGAAACCTAAAGCAACTGCGAAGGAGGTGATTCGCATAACGAGTGTGCCTGGAGCAGCCTGGCTAATCCAGAGGGACAAGAAATTACACAAGCAAAATGCTAACCCTGGAGCAACGCGGGCAGATTTGCCTGAGTCTTAACATTAAGTACAAGGTCTTACCTGGAAATCATTAATTTTCTTAGTGAGACGATGACGTGTTCTGAGTCACCTAGAATAACCCAGAAACAGAAGGGTCAACTTTAAGCCACCATCTGGAGCTCAAAACATTCCCCGCTGTGTTCCCAGCAGCAAGAAAAGGAAATGTTTGGGACACGGAAAGCAGCACGAGGGCAGAGAACCAGCAGCCAGGAGACACTGGCGCGAGACTGCAGGCTCTTGCTTGGCTACTGTTCCCTCAACACGAACCACCCTGGATGGCCATCTGGGAATCGCCAGGGACACCTCTCCCGGTGAGAGCCACTACGCGCTCGCCTGAAAGGCAGCCCGGCTTCCTCAGGCTGGGACTGGGCTCTGCATCTCCTCACCCAGCACCGGCGATGCAGCTCAAACCCCGGCTTTCTTCAGGAGGCCCCCATGTTACGCAGATAAAACCTGGCACCTTCAGTCAAAACATCACCGCCAATCTACTGCACCTCCCTCCCGTGCAGGGAGCGCTTTCTGGAGAGTTCAAGAAGTCTTTTATTTACTTATTTATTTTTAAGTCTGTATGTGCAATGTTGTTGGACTGCTTTGCATTAGAGAAGATGGTTATTGATTGTTTTCAAGCACTGCTCTTCAGAGAGGGAGCCCCATTTTTGACACACGATACCCAAGTGCAAGAACTAGACCCATCTGTAACCTGTAAATCAGGCAAGCCCCCCCTTCCCTAAAGCAGGCAAGACCCACGGCAATAAAAACTTCAAGAGTTTTGTAACAGAAAGCAAGGTGGGAAGTGTCTCAAAGCAAGAGAACGAAGAGCACAAGTTTCTGATGAGCGAACATGGAACTCCAGAGCACGAAACCCAACACACAAACAGACCGGGAAGGAGGGGGCAGAGACAACCCAGCAGGGTTCTGAGGAGCACAGAACACACAGGACATCAACAAGGAAAGCGGGGAGGGTGGGAGCGATGCACGGCAGGAAGGACAGGCACATCATCCCCATGGAGCGAGGCAAGAGAGCAGGGACATTTCCTGCACTCGGCTGCCCAGCCTGCAAGTGCCCATAAGAGGGAGCAAGGGACCAGGCACCCGGGAATAACCAAACAGGGCAAAGACCCGGAAAGGACATCAAACTCTTACCTGCAGGTGACCTTTCAAATTGGCTGGCGTTTTATAATCCCCCTTTAAAACCTATGGAAAAGAGAAAATTGGAGTGACCCTTCTGGGGCGGTGGATCTATGAACATGGGTAAGTCCACCTCATTCCCTGCATCCTATGTCCCAGTACACCTGAACCAGCTGAAATACCCCGATGGGCGTTTGTTCTACACTGTGGAGCTATACTGGGGCAAAAGCAGGAGGTTTCCTCCTTGACTGAAAGCAAAGACAGGGAGCAGCATCCTGCATGGGCAGGGAAATAACACAAGCAATTCTCTGGTCTCCCCCTTAGCCTGGGAGGGGAGAGTATTTTAGTCTTTACCATCGTTCCAGTTCTCCAAATTCATCCCAAGAAGTACTGAAAGGTCCACGTCAGAGACCCAAAGAGTCCTTGACCCTGCCCGGGGCAGATGTTCACCCAAATCACTGAGTCCTAGAACAGCTCTCAGCAACCAGAGAGAGCAAGGAGGAACTGGAAGAGACCAGAGCACTTGGAGCACAGACCAGCTCCAGGGAACCTCTTCTGACCTTCAGTGCTGCTACTTGGCTGCCTGGCCCCAATCCACACATAGTACCATGGGGACCAGTCCCACCCGCAGACATTCCCCAGCTCCCACCAGTGTGACAAAGGACACCTCATCCACCGTTACGGGGAGGATGTGGAAAGCTGGGGCGGCTGCAGCATCCAGCCTCAGGCCAAAAAGGAACCAGTCCGCCCCAAAGCACGAGAAACTCCCTGCATTTAGTAACTGCTGTCTGTTTTTCCTTCCAGTTCTGCTCAAGGGACATGAGTCAATATTCTAAAAAAAAAAAAATCTTCTGGTTTTGCCCAAATGCATTACGAGCCTCCCCTCGTGTTCCCCGCGGGACCGCGGGAGTGGCTGGTGAGCTCCACAGACACAGCCCAGGCTGCGCGTCCTCCTGGGGCCAGGCCAGCATGTCTGGGTCCTACAGCTGCGCACCTAGATAACATCACCCCACACCAGTGACTCCCACGCCTGGGCTGGAGAGCGGGGCTGGATCAGGGAGGGACGGGTCAGTATCTGCCACAACAGAAGAAATGAACACGACCACAAAATCATAGGGAACGTCGTCATTTTGAGCCACGCCAGACTCAAATCTAGCGCACGCATCTGTTTTGAAATCATCTCGGTGTAACTGCGTGTCTGGCGCTCCCAGCCTCCCAAAAGGAAGAGAGCATTTGTTTCTTCTCCCCATTCGGTTCAGCCGCCCCCTCTGCTCTGGAGGGCTCTGGGGGTGCAGCCCCCCACCACCCCCCATCCGCACTCCCTCCCGTGGCAGCGCCGCACTCACTCTGTGCGTGTTGTTGACAACTAAGGGGTCGGGGTGGCCGTAGTTGGGTGGGTTGGCGTAGGGGTCGTAGCCAAGCCTAGCGAGCATCGGTGCGATGTGAGCCATGTCCTGCAGCACATCCCCCGGGATGTGCCCGATCCATTTAGATAATGCCTCCATGTTCACTGGCTTGATAACCTGGTCTGTCGATCTTTCTATCCTGGGGAAAAATAATAAAGAAAAACAAAAGAAAACAAAACAAGACACTAAAGTTGGGTTTCATGTCCTGCGTGTAGACAGAATGGCCTTCAGCCAGGTTCACTGCCAGTTCAACAGTTGGCTTCCAATGCCCAAGACACACGTGGAGTGTCAACACTCAGCACCCACCGGGTCCAGCCGGGGCAGAGCCGGTGCAAGAGACAGCGGGACAGCCCGGGGGCAGCCGCTTCCCCCCCACAGCCCTGCTCTGGGGGAGCGGATCCCGGCAGAGTCTCCCCATATGAGGGGGATCCATGCTTCATCAGGGTCAGGGTGTTACCAGGACACCTTTGCTTGTTACAGGAAAATAATGAAAGATGCGTGGCCTGTAGCGCAGATACACCACACAGCCCCACTGAAAATCACAAAACTTAGCCGTTCAGGCAACTTCGGCAAAATTTGCTCTGAGCAAATAGTGCGGAAAGCCCTGGAGAAATCATTGCTTCTGCCATCAAAGGTGCCTGCGTCTTTCTATCCTACACCGCAGCTGTCTTCCCGCTCCACCTCGGGTAAGGGTGGTGGGACATGCTCCCCGCTGGCCATGCCCCTGCCCTCCAAACCCCCCCCCGAGGAGCGAGCCCCTCCTGGGTACAGCCCCCTCTCTGCACGCTGCCCCGGGGCAAGCAGCCGCCTGCTCGACTGCAGCCCAGGGAAATCACATCCCACGCGGCACAGGCGACACGGCATCCTAAGAGGGATGCGTGTGCAGAGAGGCTGCGGATCCTGAGCCCCGTGAGAGCGTCTCGTTTACCGCCTGCTCAGGCATGGGCAATGCCGTGCAGCCGCGCGGGGAAGAGTGTCTCAGGGCGGAGGGAAGCGGAGCTCGGCCGCACGCCCACGGCCAACACGGAGAAACGGAGCAGCTGCGTGTCCACAGCTGCCCTCACCCCTCGGGCATGAGCAATTTATAGAAAGGCTGTTCGTATTCCCTTACACCACTGATTAAATTTTGCTAAGTTAGACTTAAGCCTCCATTTAGGAAATAAAGAGCATTAAAAGAGCCGAAAAAGGTGGAGAAGGGAAGAACCCCCCGGGCACCCAGAGACGGACAGCCAGCAAGGAGGAAATGCTGGGCTGTGCCTCCACGGAGCAGGCATTTCTTTTATTCTGCAATACCAGCACTAAACCTGGCAAGAATTGCTGCTCACCACTGAAAGCCATTCATTAGCAGCAAAACTAATCACGGCAAGGAGGTATTTGAGGATGAGTGGAGAAAAGAGGCCTTAAAGAGCTCACGTTTCAAAGCAAGCAGTTCTTTTCAAATTAGAGACCAAAATCATTTCTGCGCTGTCCAGACAGATGAATAAAGCAGTCACCTGCTCCTAAAATCCTCGCCTGACAAGCTGCTCTGCTGGGTACAACAGATTGCTAGTAATCAAGCCGTCTTCTACTCACAAACACAAAACCTATTCAGCAAAACTGGACGTGCTGCCACTTCTGACCCTGAAAAAGCCTCCATAAACACAAACGACGCGTCTTCGCCCCCAGTTTTAGCCTTGTCCTGCTTTGCGCTAACGAAAATGCTCCTCGAAAAGTCAAGGCAGAAGCCAAGACACTCACTTGGAAAGCGACACCCCACCGGGCTTCCCTATCAGCTCCTCGTGGTGCAGCACCGTGTCGCTCCAGGAGATGTCCAGGAACTTCATGATGGTGTGCATGGACTGCTCGGGGTGCAGCACCAGCTGCTCGTAGTAGACGGGGAGGCAGCGGGATCTCCCGATCTCCAAGCACTGTGAGTACATCACCTCGATGGCTTTGTTCCACTTGGTCAGGCAGTCTCGGTAGCTGTTCAGGTCGAAGCCCGCGATTGTCACTTTGCGCGTGATCATGGAGTGGACCGAAGCCCGGCCATCTCGAACCATCAGGAGGAATTTGGAATTGGGGAACAGCCTGGACAGGTAGACAGAGGACTTCAGCGTGAAGGGGTCCTTGTTACACAAATACCTGGCTGGCTCACCGTGCTTGGCGATCACTTCCAGTATAAAGGCCTGCATCGCGGCGTCCAAAACCTGGTCCGTCACCCCGGCTTCGTCCAGGCGCATCTTCTCTCGCCCTGATTTGGACCAGGCCTGCCGCATCGCCAGCACGCGGGGGATGATGCGGGTCTCCTCTCCGCAGCGCACCTCAGGGTGGGCATCGAGCATGGCCCTCATCAGCGTCGTGCCGCTCCGTGGGACCCCACCAATGAATATCAGGGGCATCTCCTTGCTGTAACGGTACTCGACGTGGTTGGAGTCCATCATGACCAGCTCCTCGCTCTCAGGTCTCATCAGCCTGTGCCTCCTCTCGCTCAGGACCTGCTGGCACTCCAGGACTTGCTGGCCAAGGTGCAGAGTCACCATCAGGGCGACCACCGAGCCCACCACCAGCAACACCCTCCTCATGGTGACCCGCATCCTGTTCTCCTCTGCACAGGCTGGTGACCACGCTTCAGCTTTCAGCTAGCAAGTGTTCAACCCAAGGGGCACCTGCAAGAGAAACACAGCAGGGTCAGAGGAGCAGGATCCACAATCCAGCCCAGCCCCGCTGGCAACCTCAGCATCCAGCCTGGCTCCTTCAGGACGCTGACACCATCCCAGGCTTTCATCATCTCTTTCACTTATCAGCAACTTCCAGGCTAGGTGCCTTCTACCAAGGAGGTAATTAAAATCTGCCTCAGAACACACCCAAAGAGATTATTTCTGGCCTGTTCGCGTACCCAGAATCACAAGTTTACAGCTGAAGCAAAGCTCCAGGAATGTTTTGGAGAGGAGGGGCCATGTGTACTCAGTCAATCCTTAAAAAAAAAAATCTTTAGAGAGAGTCTGTTCCATCCCAGATGAAGCCCAGACCCTCCCTGCAGTTCTCCTTCCTTCCAAAACTGAGCTCAGCACACCACCGTCCTCTCACTTCTCTCTGCCACCTGTCTCCTTCCTACGTTTTTCTTTTGTTTCAATGTGCTGTCACAAGGGAGGGGAGAAAGCCGAAATCAAAGAAAAACAAAAGCATCTCCTGCAAATTTTAAGGGTCTGAGTCAGGAAAAGCAGTTACCCATTAGAACGAAACACTTTTGAGAAATTAAACCATTGGAAGGCTAACAGCAACACACAAAGCCGGCGTCAAATGCCCTTCCTCTTGGAGACTGACCTTACATCAAAATCCTTGAAGACTTCATCTGGCATTAAGGCTTTTTGGCTTTTCTGCCCCTCGGTAGGATGATATCCAGCAGGAAGCCTGCTGTTTCTGCGAGTCCCCGGCTCTGCTGCCTGGCGGGAGGGACTCCTGCGAGGCTGGCAGGGCTCCCCACACCCTCCCCCCCGGCTTCTGCTCCAGGTTTTGCAATCCTCCCCTGGGCTCACCCAGGGATTTCCAGTTCTTTGTGATTATGTGGCTGGGGCGGGCGCTGAATAGAGTGGAAGGAACGGGATGTCCACGCATTTTCTTTTGCTGAAAATCCAAAGAACCGCTTCAGAAAAAAAGGTTTTCTCCTTTCGACTCTCTTCCATGAAATACCACATTTAGCAGCGGCCCCATCCAAAGCCGCGTTGTGGCGGGGAGCAGGCAGGAGAGCCCCCCCTACCCCGAGCCAGGCAGCCCTACCTGTCAGCACAGGGGCCCCAGAACCAGCCGGCTGCTGGAGGACTCTCTCCATTCCCCTTCCAACGCCTCACATCCCGCTCCACCCACCGGGACAGATGTAGCAGTCAACTGCTCACCATCCACCCGCTCTGCTTTTATCCACCTCTTGCTCAAACCACGGGATTACCACCGCCCGAAGAGGCAGCCCCTCTGTGCCCACCCAGGGCACGCGTTTCCCCAGCCCAGCAGCAAAGTAAAATCACACCCAAAATTATTTCTCTGTCTCTTTAGCACCAGGGTTAACATCCTGGCCAACTGCTCGGTTAACATACCAAGGTTAAACAGTTTGAAATGCACGCCCATATACTATACCAAAGTCAAAAAAAAATCAACTGCTGGCCCATTTGTTTCGATGTCAATCAGAGGGAACAACAAACAGCCCCGGCATTTTTGCAGCAGACTCAGACCCATTAAAAAGACAAGTGCTCATCTGCTCCTTCCTGCTATCTTGATCTGTTTCAGTCATGTAAATATATTCAAATGTTCGCCCTAAAAATAATTGCAAATGCCACAAGACCCATTTCAATGCATTGTAGCTGGAGCAGTCAGGATTTAAGGCCAACTGGAATAATTACGGCTGTGCAGACCAAGACGGGCTAATTAGCAGGAAAGATCCGCAGTTTAAAAAGGAGGCCGGCAGCACAGAAGTGCTCTGTTCTTTGCAAAAAAATGGCTTGCAGGGAGCGTTTCCCACCGCGATGCTCCCGGCAGCTCCAGTCCGAGTGCCGCCGGAGAGGAACAAAGGGACTCACTCATTTTGCTGTGCGGCGCTGGAGGCTGGCGGGGAGCCCCCGGTACCGGCAGCCCCCGGTGGGACAAAGTGCTGTGTCCCTGGGACCATCCTGCCGCCCCGGCCAGGGCAAAGATACAGCCCCCACCGCTGCCCATCTGACGCTGGCAGCATGGGGAACCTCTCGCTCCGCTGTGGGGCTACAGGAAAGGCAGAGAGGCAGGTGCCGACGGCTTCTCCCTCCCTGCTGTGCTCCGGAGTCTCCCTGTGGCTCCAGCACGCCACAGCCCCGCTCTGCCTCCTGCACGGCATCCGCAGGCACTGGGAGGGCTGGAGCAGAACTTCTCCGCTTGGGACTACCCCAGTGGAGCCCGACGGGATGAACAAGCATCCACGAGCGTGCTCGGCAGCAGTCCGCAGAGCAACCGCAAACAATCCTGACTTATTTTCAACTCTTCTGTGCAAACCTCCGCTAAGAATTCCCCAAAATTTATGGGGTTTATTAGGCTATGAGAGCACGGGGATGGATAATTTCCTCCACAGCAGATATCTAGCGGAAAATATCATGGCATAATTAGGCAGCACGGCTGTCTGATCAGACGACATTCTAGTCCTCCAGATGCCCAAGCTGGCTCTGAGAGCTTTCCACTCCAGCAGAAATTAGGGAGCTCCTGGGGGCTTCTCTGGCACATCATGGCAGGGACTAAAAACCACTGCAGCGGGTGGCAGGGAGCAGAAATCAAAGTGCCAGCAGCCAATCCCAGGCGGCAGCCCCCAAGTGCAGCTCGGACACTGCCGTGACCCACAGCCAAGGGCTCTGTCCCCAGCTGCCACCAGGGCAAGGCTGGCACCGGGAGCAGAGAGCGTGGGGGAGGATGGCAGCTGGTGGGGAAGTGACAGCAGAGCAGTGACAAACAAGGACACAAGAGGTCCTACAGGCAGCGAGTCTTCCTTATTTCGCATGCTGATCGGACATTAGTATAAACAAGGCCTAAAACATTTCTTGTCAGCTTTTGAAGGCAACACAATATTAACGGGGCGTCAGTGGCGCTGTGCAGAGATGCGTGAAATATTCACCAGCCCGCACCCAGCATCCCTGGGGAACCAACCGGTCTGGCACTGCCATCCGTATGGACTTACCTTCCCCCGGTAAGTTCATTTTGCTGCTAGCCGAGCTTCATGCTGAAACACAGGTGGCCGCAAAAACACCTAATGGGAAAGAAAAGCCACAGTGTCGATTTGTTTATTTACCACAGACACCTGGACACGAGTTGACGAGCAACTCTCCTCCTTGGCAACTTCCCCTGCCGCATGCACCCTTCCTGCCCACAGCTTCCCTCTGAGCCCAGGGAAAGGTGGTCCTGGTGGAGCCGGTGGGCCCAGGTCACAGCCAGTGCTGGCAGCCAGATGTGGCACGCTTGTGACTTGGCCACCTGCCCCGAGGCACCGGCTCCGCTCCATCCCAGCGGCGTGCACAAGGCTGAGCCAGAAGGGGAAACCGAGGGAAGCGGGAAGGCGGCTGGTCTTTTAGGAAATGAAGCCTCCTGGAAGGGAGAAGCCTCAGGGGGACAGGAGCAGCTGGGATGTTTAAACATGGCAGGCTTCCATCGCACACAAGTGACCGGCGCAACAGCCCGTCCCAGAGGAAGCAGCTCCAGACCTGCCTGCCACAGACTGTGGTACAAATGCCGAGATCAGGCTATGGTCAGCCCCCAAAGCAGTAACAGCAAAAGGAGACGGGGCCCAGAAGCCTCCCCAGGTCTGGCAGGTCACACTCGTGCCTGCAGAGCCGGTCACGGGGATGCCAGCCTCAGCACCAAGAGCTGCCCACGCTGCTGGGATCTCCCCGGCTCCAGCCCAAGGAACAAGTCTCTCTCCAGCCTCACCAGCCACCAAAGCGTCCCCGTGTGGCACACAAACCCCACCAGGCAGGAGAACCAAAACCTGCACATCATCCCAAACGCCAGGTTTCGCACAAGGACGCGACGGCTGTGCCCAACAGGACTGCACCCATCCTGGGGAGCCCCGCAGCCACCCACACCGCCGTGGCTGAAGCTGTCCTGCAAGCACAGAGCATCCCGGTGGCACCACACCGGTGCAGGGGTCCTGCCAGCGTCCCGGAGGCGATGCAGCAGCTGTGTCCCTGCAGAATATCCTCCTCCAGGCACAGCAAGGCAGCAGCAGGGAGGACCCATCCCAGCAGGGCTGCAGGTTTCCCAGCAAAGCCACTGTCTGGCGGCTGTGCTGCAATGGAGCACCCCGAGGGCGGGCAGGGTGGCAGGGTGGCACTCTGCTCCGAGGCTTACAGCTTGTGCACGGGACCACGGGCTCGTCGTGGGGCCGCTGCAGCCAGGCCCTTCCCGCAGCCAGCTCCCCCGTGATGCACGATGGAGTCCCGGCCTTGGAGGATGTTTTTGAGAACATTTCAAGTACAGACACTAATTGTTATTCCAGCCACCCAAGAGTCTCCTCCTCTCCTGCCCAGCTGCCATCAAACGTCACACAGCCCCTCCGCTTTATCACTAATTAAAAAACAGAGGGAAACTCCACCCAGCACGAACTCTGCAAGAATCCATCCGCAGTGCACGCATCGCCCTCCTTCCCTGCAAGGCTTTTTCTGCTCGACCCTGGCCTGGCCTCCATCGACCACGGGATGCCAGGTCCGGACGAGGCTGCAGGTCTGCGGAGCAGCCGCTGCATCCCCGGATGCGCTCCTGCGGCACCACAAACGACCTGCTGCACGGAGCAGCCGGCGGTTTAACCGCCCGTCCCCGAGACGCCCTGCTGCGGAAACGGCTCCAGCTCTCGCCCGTGCACAGGCAGACAGACACACAGACACACACACGCCTGCAGACTTCCTTCCTGACGCCCGTCACCGCAGCGCGGGGCCGGGCAGCGTGCCGCTGTGCCGGACGGGCGGACACCGCGGCCCGGCGAGCACCAACGGCCAGCGCCAACCGACCGCGGCCCCGCGCCAGGCAGGGAGCCCCGCTCCATCTGTAGCGATGAAGCAACGTCTCAAGGCCCTTTTTTTTTTGTTTATTTTTTTCTTCTCAAAGCAGCAAGGTGTTACAAACAACCAACCAAACCAGTTTCTCCAAGAAGCTCAACCATCATAAAAACCCGCCCCTTTTCTTTAAACCATTCCCAGAAACGATTGCTATTAACTGCGACTTCCCCAAAAGACAGAAGCGTGGCCTGGAAAATTTTAGCTCAAATCGTTGCTGCTTAATAAGAGGATGAGGAACTGCAGACGTCTTTGTGGTGGAACGCCAGCAGAAGCTGCGGTCAGCAAGAAATAGTGTATCTAGCGCTCATCTTTACAAATCAGCAAAATTTAATCGTTTAATTGCTCGTCTCCAGTTAATTCACAGGCGGCGTGCAACACAAAAACAGACACAGCTCGCGGCCGCTGTTATCCCAACCTGGGTTTGGGCGAACAACGCGCCCAGAAGTGCTGTCACCGCCGAAGGCTGGCGCGCTTCTCCGGGTGGCAACTCGCAACGCGCATTTCAAAACACCCGACGACTCCAAGGCATCTCCCTTTAGGAGGAGAGAGATGCTGATGTCCTGAGGAGGCAGGAGCAAAGAGGAGAGGGGTCAACGAGCCCCGGGAGAGGAAAGAGCTGGCAGGGACTGAGGGTGAGGAGCAGGAGGGGACGGACTGCCGGCACGCAACGCACGGGGTGTTTCTCCATCTCGATTTCAAAGCAGCCCGAGCGAAAGCTGAACGACAAACGTGAAAACCTTCACCAAGAGGTGGAGGAGCAGCCCTGGAAAGCAGGGAGCACGCAGGGATCTCCGCTTGCTGCTGCGTGCCCACGGAGGCAGCCGAGGCTGAGGTTCACCCAAGTGCAGCGTCAGCTCCGTTGCACAACGCGGTTCGTGCTCGTCCGCCCTCGCCATGGCCAGGATCGATCCCCGCGGGGACGGCCAGCCTGCGGGAGCAGGGGCCAACCCTCTCCGCCATTTGCTGCCCACCCCAATCGATACCGCAGCGCAACGGGAGCTTGGTACAAACCTCTGCTGCAGATGAGAGAAGAGCCCACTGTTATGTGCATGAAACTAAGCTGCTGAGCGGCACCTACAGCATTCAGGCGAAAAAAAACAAAAAAAAAACAAAAAAAAAGAAGTTGCATTCAGGCCACCAAGTGGTGAGAACAGCAACATCAACAGCAGAACGGGTTTTGCTTATTAAAGCTATAGATGCACTGCAGGTCACAAACCCAGGCGCACCTACAGGAATCAGAAGCCAATCCCAGTAAAAACACACAGCTTTTAGAGCACTTCAGGATAACGTGCCCCTTTGAAAATCCCCAGATAGAACAAACAGCGCCGTGGTTTGCATTTGCATTGCCGACATCATCCCAAGCAAGAAATAAGTCAAAAGACTGTAAGAACGAGTGTTTAAGCAGACATCTCGGGACGCAAACCACAAGGAGGATGTTTAAGCTTGTACCTTAGCACCCAGCCGGCTCAGCTCGCCCCCACAGCATCCGCAGGGCACGCCGTCCCTGCTGCGCTCGTAGCTCCTGCCCCGTTCCCTTACAGTTGAGCACACTCAACGCCCTGCACCAGCCGGAGTCCCTGCAACGATGCCAGCTCCTGAGCAGCCCCTCTTGGCCTCGCACTGCGAAAGATGCTCGCCGTGGCTCTGGAAGCTCTGCTCAGGTGCCAAAGCCACCCCAGCGGCTGGGTGCGAGGGTCTGGCGGCACAGCCCCTGCTCCCCAGCACCACCACAATTCCCACATCCCTGCAGCCTGGAGGTCGCTGGCTTGGACCTGCAGGAGCGAGGGGGGTTTCCACGAAAGACTGTTTTTCTCCCAAAGCACAAAGCTGTCCTCCAAGGGGGGACCACGAGGGGATTTATTCTCACTGCTGAGTACTTCGGAAATTAACCTAGCAGAATCTGATGCCCTAGGGATTAAGGCAGCACACACCGGCTTCAAATACCAGCTTTCACGCTCCGAAAAGCCCGTGAGGTGGGAGCCCTGAGCCACGCAGTGCGTTCCCAGCCGAACACCCCGGCACGCTGTCCCAGGAGAGCCTGGCCAGGGATGCATGCACAGCGCGCCAGCCTGCTTTAACAGGCTCTAAATCACATCCACAAGGAATCAACAGGCATTTCACAGCACAAATGTACTGTTTGTTTATTGCCCCGAGGCTGTTATGATTAGAAAAACATTTTATTATCCTGCTCGGTGCTACAATGTTCCCGAAATAATAAAAAATCCCACCAATTTACAGCATCTTCGCTCCACCCGCCTCTCGTTCCAAGCACAGCAATGGCATTTTATCATCCGGCGATGGAAACCACAGTGTCCACTTCTGCCAGCCTCTCCGTAAGGCAACAGCTTTTGTCTCAAACTGGCTTATTAATAATGAAACGCCCCAAGTGAAAGCTGCTGCCAGAAGGCAGTGATGGAGGCACCCACCCCGGCGACCTGGCACAAGCCACCGCACCCCAGCAAAGCTCCGGCAAAGCCAGGAGGGAAGGGGCTTGCCACGTCCCTTTCCTTGGCTCCAGGAGCAGGGTCGGGAGATGCATCTGCTGCCGGAAGGACTGAGCCCAGTGAGGGGGTACAGGCGAGGAAGGGAGACCCCCGCGCCGCCCCGTGAGCTGCAAGGGACGGGTGCCACGGCAGGAGGGGTGTCTGTGACCCCCCCCAGTGACAGATGGAGCCTGGCAGATCGGCTCGGTCTTCACTTTGGAAGCACTTATGCCAAAACGGGCCAGGAGCTCTGCGCTTCGGAGGGACGCTTCTGACTTTTAATTAACCCGCAGCTCCAACGCACCGAGCTTTACCTTTTCTTAATTACTCCGCAGTCGCTGCCTCACGGGGACCAGGGCAAAGCCAACACGGGTGCCACTGCCCCAACGGTGACAGACAAACACGCTCAAACACTCGCTCCCCGTCCCATGGCCCTATCGCTCCACTCCCCTCACAGAGCTGGACAAGGGGGCTCTTGGGAAGCACAGAGCTGTTCCTCCACTCCTCCAACCCCGGTCCCTCCAAATCCCACCCCTGGGCCAGGGTAGATCCCAAGGAACCGGGAGAGGGACACAGGGAGCGCCGCAGGGCGAGGGGAGCAGGAGTTTGCAGCCTCGGTGTTAACTCACCACGCTCGGCACAAACACGACACTTCCCTCCCAAAACCGAACCAAGACTCCCTGCATGGATGTGGGTGGCCAGAGCCCACCATACAACAGGGAGGAAAAGAAGGCAGATGAACTGCTAGAAAAAATATTAACTATCTTCAAAAAAAATATTTTCCAAATCCGCGTGCCAAACCGTAAGTCTCAACAAGCTCCATTCTTGCACGCACAAAGATCAGGATTTGCAAATAAAAGGTTGTTTCTGCAAGAGAAACCCCAAAACCTCAAATTTGCTTAAGAAGCAAAATCAAAATATTTTATTTCCCCATGCAGCAACACCAGGCCGTCCCCAGAGCTGGCGGCACTGGCTGAGGAGAGGGTAGTGTGGAGAGAGGGGCAGCCAGGCGAGGAGGAAAGCCGTGCCCCATCTCCCTGCACAGACCGGCGCCAGGGATCAGCATTTCGGCTGCCACAAGGGCGAGCATTTGGCCTTTTCACAAAGCCCGGAATTTTGAGCAGGGCGCAGAGCGCTGCCCAGCCCCACCTGCAGCAACGTGCGAATATGCGGCCTCCCCACTCCATAGGGCACAGACCCCATCTTTCCCCACACAGCCCCCAGCGAGGACGTGCAACGACCTCCCCACCAAGCCCCGCTGCGGGAGAAGCTTTTCCCGTGAAACCGTGGATAGAAGGAAAGGAATTGGGTCCTTCCGAGATATGCTGGTCCGTGTGCGACATGGCTGACCCCTAAGACTAATTACCCTGAACAGCACATCCGAGTGCTTCACGGCTCGGTTCCTGCCCCCAGACACGCAGCTGCGAGCCCTGCGTCCCCTGCTGCCATTTCCAGACGCAAACGCTGGGCCACCGAGGGCTCTCTCTGCGTGCCGTCCTTCCTCTCGTTCCACCCGGACCCGCGGCCAGCTGCGAGCACAGATGGAAGCCAGGGGGGCCGGCTGCTCTCCCACCCCCCTGGCAGTGTATCCGGGCACAGCCGCTGCCAGCAACGGTCGCTCACGCCACAGGATCCACCCCCAGCACCCAGCAGGAACAGGAGCACTGGAAAAAAAACCCCAGCTGCTTCTCCCTGTCCCGCTACAGCAGGCTGTGGATCGCCGCGGCGCCGGAGCCGACCAGATGGTGGTCATTTCTCCGTGGAGAAGCACCTTGATGAGCTGGCGGTCATTTCTCCGTGGAGAAGCACCTCGGCGCTGCTGCCGCTTGTGGATTCCCCAGTCTCGGATTGGGCTCACTCACCTGGGAACGCACGCTGGGAACCAGCCACTTGCTTAACTTCCGAGCAGAGCAGATTGAGCAACCCTCTGCTGCTGGCACTGGGTCTTGTTTGCTGACCCAGCAAGGGGGCAAGGGGTCGGAGGGGTGCTCCTCGGCAAGCTGGTTGCATGCCGCATGGCTCTTACGGGCATGGCCAGCCCCTGGCAGTGCTGCCAGCCCACGCTCCTGCCTGCACCCGCGCTGCAAGACCAGCAAAAAGGATGGATTGGGGGTGAAAAGAGCGGGGGGGGAAAAGAAAAAAGCATCGTTCACCATTAGACAGGATTTCTTTGAGGAGAATCCTTGCAATACTGGAGACAGGCTGAGGTTTAGGACAAAAAAGGCTCGCAAAATTGTTCGGAACAAAGCAGGCAGACAACACGGCAAGCTTCTCCCGCCGCCCCGCGCGCTCGCTGCCTGCACTCGCAGGGCTGTGAAATCCAAAGCGAAACGCGCTCGGCTGAGGCTTCCTAAACGCATCACAAATTCGTCAGAAGACGCAGCTGTACGGTGCCAAATAAAACCACCTGCTGGGTGTTTGTTTTCTCTCTCCAAAAACGTTCTTGACAAGTCACTGTGTTTCGTAGCGCTCCTGCCATCCCGCACATCCCCTGAAGGCTCCGTGTACCTGTAATGCAAACCGCCTTCCTAAAACTATCTTCCTACAATAGCGACGGAAATTACTAATACAGTTTTTAAAAGCTACCGTCAGAGAACGGCAGTGGCGCGAGCCTGCCCGTCCTTCTGGTGAGCCCACCAGAAAACCGAGTCCTGGAGAGACCCACGGCAGCTCCCGACTCCTCGCCCCCAGCCTGGGACATCTCACCAGCACCGGTGTGGAGGGCACAATTCTGCCCGCGTCCCCCTGCAGCGATGCCCCTTACGCCGGCTGCAGCACTGGCTCTGGGTGATGCCGGGAAGGATCCACGCGGCACCATGCCCGGCACAGCTGCTGCCGCGGGATACGGTGCTGCTCAGCCCAGGCGAGGTGCTTTCAGCTCGGCAGAGGGGGCCTGGAGCACGGTGGGGGCTGCCCCATCTCAGCG
Organism: Rhinoptilus africanus; assembly: GCA_013400135.1. Lineage (NCBI taxonomy): Eukaryota > Metazoa > Chordata > Aves > Charadriiformes > Glareolidae > Rhinoptilus > Rhinoptilus africanus. The sequence goes on along the minus strand of VXBO01007657.1, from coordinate 461,112 downwards.
GAGGTGCCTCCAAACATGGAGGTGTGGAAACCGGCTCTCACGGCCGGATCCTAGCAGCGAGGCTCCGATCTGAGAAACGAGCTGCCGGCACCAGCCAGCCACTGCACCCCCGGAGAGCGGCACTGCACCCCGAGCGCGCACACAGGCACAGAAGGAACTCTCGGGAACGGAGAAAGCTCAACGCCCTGGACCAAAACACCGGGATGCTCATGGGTGCACCAGCAAGTTCCACCAGCCCCTTCTTCAAACCCCTCCAACTCCACCCCTGCACAGCCTGTGGGGCGCCCACAAAGGTCAGCGCTGGAAATCACCCCCCCAAATTCCAGGGGCTGCCCCCCCTCCCCGGCCTGAGCACCCTGCAGACCGGCACAGCGCGGCTGTTCCTGCCGGGAGCTGCAGGCAGGAGCACGAGCTGCACTCGGGCACCACGCTACTGCAAAACCCCGCTCGCTCGCAGGAAAGGTTTGAACCTGCGTCGGCACTTGACAAGCTCCCCGTGAGCACGCTACAGTATTCCCAGAAAAGCACCGTCAAATTTGGAAACCTGTTAGCGCAAATCATTTTAATCTCTCCGCTCACCCTCGCGCGCGTGCGAGAGCAGCGCAGCAGGGGAGACGCTGGCGGGGCCGGGCTCCGAACTGCAGGAGGAAGACGCGTGGAGGGGTTTCAAGCTGGGAGATGTTGTTTTGGATGGAGACCCAGCATGCAGACAGACACAGCGAGGGGCAGAAGAAAGGCAAACCATACCCTTCCCATGGAAAAGCGCGGCCCGGCTCACGCTGCTGGCGGTGGGAACGTGCTGCCAGCAGCGCCAGGGAGCAGGACTCCAGCCACAAGTCCCAAGGAACCTGAGCTAGCTATGGATATAGCGTGGATCTCGCATCCCTGCCACGCAGCACCACAGGGCAGCGGCTCAGCGACAGACGGCTTGAGCGAGGAGAGCATGGGTGTTTTGGGGGGGCCGCGAGGTGCCATCGCAGCCGCTCAGGAGCCTGTCTGCAACTCCCCCCCCCGCCAAGGCACCCCACGGCCACACAGAGCTCAGCTGCTGCCAACACCTTTTGTCCCAAAAGTTGAGACTAACGCCGAGAGAGACCCATGGGCGCAGCCTCTCCCCGTGCGCTTGCTTGCCCAGGCCACCGCCACGCAGGTGGCCACACTTGCCCCAGCAGAGGGGGGCGGCCCCGAGCCCCGGGCTCAGCTCCGGGCGCCTGGATGGACAGATGGACGGACGGACGGAGAGCCCCGGCCCGTGGGTGCCTCCGGAGGGGTGGCGTGCCCGAGCCTGCTCGCCACAGCACTGCCCTGTGCGGTGCCGCACGGGGGACGGAGGGCTCCCAAAGGGGGGCCAGGGAGACCGGGGGCGGGGGGAGCGTG
>VXBO01007657.1:447069-458897 GCA_013400135.1 Rhinoptilus africanus | reverse complement strand
TGCTCCAACCGCTCCCGGGGCTCCCCGAGCCCCCCCAGCCACGAGAGCCCCCGCGGGGGCTGGCGAGGCCATGCTGGAGGCACCTCCTTCCCAGGGATGCTCCGGCTTTCCCCGGCGTCTCCCTTGTCCCCGCAGCATCCCCAGCCTGCTGTGGTCCTCCCCGAGAGCGATTCCCCTGGGAAAAATCACCCCCCACCGCATCCCACCCGGTTTCCAGCGCCAGGCTTTGAGCGGGACGGCAAAGAAGAGCCGTCCCCGCCGCCGCCCTCGCGCACCACCGGCTCCCCAGCAGCTCTGGGCTTCTGTTTTTTTTTTTAATTTGCCTCACAAGGTCGAGTACATCCAGGGAATGTGCAATGTACAAGGAAAGTGCTGAGCAGGCGAGCGCGAGGGGAGGCGGGGGTGCCCCACGGGGCCTGGGACTCGTAGCTAGCAGGGGGCACGCTCAGTCGGAGGGCGCGTCGGGGGTGACGAAGGTGCCCTTCTGGTCCCACTGCATGTCCCGGATGCGGCGGATGGACTGGATCTGGGGCTGGAAGGCAGACCACTCGTTCCAGTGTCGGAAGTCTCCGGTCTCAAAGAGGTACTGGTAGCCTCTGTAGCCAGGGTACTGGTAGCCGACCCAGCTGCAGGGAAAGCAAACAGAGGGCACCTGAGCGGTGTCGGCTGCCGCAGGCAGCAGTGACATGGCCGGCACGCTCTCGGGAAGCCGGCAGACCCCCCCTCCTGCCTCCCGTGCCCCTGGGTGATGGGTTACACCACCGAAAACGGCCATGCGGCGCTTTCTGTCCGCCCGAGAGCTCCCCGCGGATGCTCGGGCTCGGCGGGCAGCGAGCTGGAGTTGGGGCGGGGGGAGGACGGGGAGCCTGGCAGGAGGCAGCCCCCGCTGCAGCCCGGCTTACGTTCCACTGGGCACCTGCACGCTGCCCACGCGGTCGCAGAAGCCATAAGCCCAGAGGCTGGGCACGTCGTCCTCCTGGATTTCCATCTTGTTGCCCTTGAAGTCAGCAGACTCGTACAGGGAGATTTTGTGGTCCTCGGCCTCCTGGGGGAAGGCAGAGGGGAAGGCGCTGGGTTGCGCGGCCAAAGCCCTGGAGCTCGCTGCCACCAGGCATTGGGCAGTACGGATCCAGCCCTGGCCAGAGCCCGCTGGGTGCTTTCTGCTCCCAGAGCACTCACCATTTTGATGGGACGCATGGACATGAAGCAGTCGCTCCGGTAGCTGCTAGACCAGGTGTCCCAGCGAGGGTACTCACCCTTCTCCAGGATGAACATCTCCCCGCGCATGTTGGCCTGCTCGTAGGCCACCCAGCTGGGGAGAGGAGGAGGAGAAGACGGAGTCAGATGCCACCCAGCAGCTCCTCTCCTGCTCCCAGCTTTCTCGGAGCAGCGGCACGCACAGAGCTGGCAGCTGCCGTGAAGCACCGAGCTCACAGGCTCTCGGCTGAGTGTCCGAGACAGGAGAAGACACCTCGTGCTCCCCTTCCTCGCTCTGGGGAACGGTGGGACCCCCAGGCAGCTGGCGAGCCCCGCGTGCCGCACACCGGAGACTTGTCCTTGCGTTATCTCAGAGATTTTGACTATTTTCCCTCTTGCAGCACCGAGCGCGGGCTGTCTGGTCCTGGCACGCCGGCGTGCTTCCCTGGCGTTCATCCCCTTCCCAGTGTGCGGGCGCTCGGGGCTTGCTCAGCTGCAATGTCACCTCTTTAGCGGTGCCACAAGGTCCTGCTGTGCTGTGAATGTCACAGGCTCAGGACTCCAAAAAGCCCTCGACACCAGCCCAGCCCTGCTTCACGTTTTGCTGCAAAACAGGGATATTTCTGCAGATGCCAACAGGTATTTTCCTAACGGCAGGAGATGCGTTCGAGTACCGCTGGCAGCGTGACCTCACACTGGCTTCTAAGGCTCGGCTTGGTTGATTTTGGTGTTGTCTTTCCCTAAGTAAATTTTTGGACACAGAGTCTCACCAGTGACTCTCAAGAAGACACTGAGGATTTAGGAATTTAGGCCCCCAATGATACTTAAATACTCTGTTCCCCAAGTTTCACCCTTTCTATATCTAGCGCAGCTTCCCAGGCGTCACACCTGAGCTCCTTTGGGGCTGCTCCGTCCCCTTTTCCTTTCAAGAAGAGTTGGATATTCTGGGTTCCTAATAAAAAAGTTGTCACCGGTGCTACGTGGTGTCACTCGAGGTGAGCACAGGTCGCTTTGCCCTGTCCCTCAGGACTGCTGTCGGGGCAATCTGTATCCCGGGCATCCTCCCTGCAGCACTGCCACCCCCCGGCTGTCCCGCTGCCACCAGGCACAGCCTTTCCAGTGGGTCACGGCCGCGGTGAGATGCTCTTTCAACACCAAAATCATCTGTCTGTGCAGTTATCATCTAGTTTGGCAATCTGTATTGTCCCTGCCTGCGTCAGCTGTTCCCATGGATTTTGGACCTTCCCAGACCTTTTATAGATAAAGGGGCCGGGAAGGTCCGAAAGCCATGGGAACAGTTGTCTCCAGCCTTGTCTCTGCGCTGCCCCTGCCACCAGCCCAGTCCAAGGCACCTACTTCATTTCACCTTGGCTTTTCTAAAATCTGCAGGTCTCTTGCATTCCACGGACAGCTTCAGGTAGCGGATGTGATGGACACTTTTCCTCGGCTTTCGATTTGGCCTCTAGTGCCCTTTGCTTTACAAATGGCCCTGGCATCCTCCCCCCCTGCCCAGGCCATCCTGCCCTCTTCGAAGGAGACCCAGGGTCCCCAGCCCTGCTGCTGCACTGGCCCTGCTCTACCCTCTGCCAGGGCTGCAGGGAAATGTCCCCGCACGTCACGCTGCGCCCAGGGCTGCTCCCCCAGGGACACGGTCCCCTCCACGGCTGGCGTCACTTACGGTCCAGAGGTGACGATGACACTGCGCACCCGGTCGAAGCCGCGGTCCCCCAGGTTCAGGCACTCGGTGGTGAACTCCATCTGCCTGCCCTGGAAATTCTCCTGGTCGAAGACGATGATCTGGGGACAGAGGGGAAGGGTCGGACAGGGATGGGCGTGCTCGGGGAGGGCAGGGCAGTGCTGCATGTCCCTGCGCAGCCACCGCGCGCGTGAGCCCACCACCCCATGCATCCCCGTTGTGTCTCCAAGGCTTCCTGCAGCTTTTCAGATCTGGTGCCTGGCCAAGCTGAGCTGGGCTCTGGGCATGAGCAGCCCCATCCCAACATGGGCTGAGCACAAGAAGCTCCTGACCACCATCCCTGCTCTGAGACGGCTTCATCCTGCCTCCGATTTTGCTGCTGCAAAGCCACGTCTCCCTGTGCCGATGCCCACATGGGGCCCCAGCCAGGCTGGGAAGGAGCTGCTTTTCCAGGAGCTGCATCCATGCCATGGCTTTCGGTGCCTGGCATGTGCAGAAGTGTTGCCGGAGCCCCCACATCGCTCGGCCCTTGTCCCCAGCCCCTCTGCAGCACCTCCGTGGTACGCTGCCCCGGTGTCACCGCGGTCTTTCAGTGCTGGCCCTGTCACACACAGCCTCCTCCTCCACCCCCCAGCAGCACCGCAGCCCCCCCGCACGCAGGGGGTGACCAGAGGGTAGCACCCAGCTCTGATTCCATGATCTGGGGAGAGCATTTCCAAAGCCTACGGTCCCCAACAAGCTGTCCCAGCCAAAGGGCACCCGGAGCATCCCTCCAGCAGCAGCCCCGCAAGCGGCTGCCCAAATCCTGCGCCTAGAGAGCTGCTGCCTGGGAGAGACACAGCAGGGAGGGATGGCATCGTCTACAGTCTCCTGCTCTTGGAGGAGGGTCCTTGCCCCTGGGACGCCTGCAGTCTCCTCCTGCCAACTGCCCCAGAGATGCTCCCACTGTCCCTCAGCCCCGGACCGCGTCCCTGCGTGGGGGGAGCAGCAGGGCTTACCCTGAAGGCTTCTGTGGAGGGCTCCTCGCCCTTGCTGTTTGCAACGGGAGCAGGGTCAAGGGATGGAGTTGGCGCTGGGGCCGCCTTCTCCTTCTCCTCCATAGCCTGGCCGGGAGCAGCGAGTTTCGTGGTCTCAGACATCGTGGTGTTGGGCTCAAGTCTGGGACAGGGCACCAGCCGGAGACGCCATCAGCGGATTAGAGGGGAGGCACGGACGTAGGCACCCACCACCCTCCCCAGCCCTCACCCTGCCCTGGGGACGGTCACATCGGGATGGGGGGGTCAGCAATGGGGTGGGCAGCTGGGGCCAGGAGAGGAGCTACCGGGAGCTTCTCCAGGCAGGCACAGTCAGAGGAGGTCTGCCTTCTCCAGGAGGATGCAGGAGGTCCACAGGCATCCACATTCTCCTTCCGTGGACAGGAGAGCCCTGAGCATGGTCCCACCACTTCAGGGGTGCCCAGGGCAGCCCCGAGCCCCACTGCCCAGTTGCTCCCTGCTCCCCCCAGCCGGGTTGGGGCCTGACGCTGCAGCGGGTGCTGGGGATGTCCCACACGGGATATGCCTGGGAGCGCGCTGGGGACCAGAGCAGCCCATGACGGGGTGGGAAGGGGACAGCCCCGCTTTGCTGAGGCCCTCCAGTGGGCACCCTGCTGGTGGCCACGCAGAGGAGTGTCACCAGTGGCTGCCGGGGGAGCGGAGGGCGGTGGGATGCTGAGCACCAGGGTGCTCCCAGACACAATGACCCCAGCGGTGGCCACGGCTGAGACCCTGCGTTTCCCTCTCCCCTCCTCGGGTCCGGCTGCAGCCCGGTGCCCGGGGACTTTGTCATCTTACCTGGGCAGCTGCTGCTTCTTGTTGGAGTGAGCGGGCTTGTGTTTCGGGGCGCAGCGAGGCCCCCGCTTTATAGCCTGGCAAGGGCAGACCCCCGGGCTGGCGCACAAAGGAACTGCCAGCTCATCAGTGTCTGCGCGGCCGCCCAGTCATCACATCCTGCAAAGCGCTGGGCGAGCTGGAAGCCTCTCCCCAGCCCCGTGCCCAGCCGCTGAACCCAGCACTTTCCTTTGTGCCCGCGGCACAACAGAAGACCTGACCGTGCCACTTTGCAGCGTGCGGCAGCACCCGCTGCCCCCCATGCGGCCACCCCGACAGGGCATATATAGCCCCTCTGCCACCCACCCGGTGCCAGCATGCCGCTCTCCCCTGCCCATCGCCCCCGGTGCCTGCGCCGGCACGGGCACCCAGCTCCGGTGCCACCACAGCCGGGGAGGGTGCACCAGCGCCGTGCCCCACGGCTGCATGGTACCCAGCCCCAGCGCCGCGCTCTGCTCGTTTCTCCCCTCTAAACGCTAAATCTCTTGCTTCAAACATCACTCCGTACCCGCAAACACCTGAGTGCGCTGCCCTGAAGATGCCGGGATGCAAGACTTAAGTGTTTTGAAACCCTTCAAGAGTTGGAGGTTTTTTCTTCCAAATGACACGTAATCGAAGCCGACACTTTCCAAAACCTCTCCGTCCCTGAAAATAGGGTTCTCCTTTGAGGATGTCCCTGCTCACTGCGTCCGCTGACATGGATGTTAGCTAGTTTTTAGCCCACTTAACTTGTGCCGTGCTCGTTCTATACCATCCCAAGCTTTTCCATTGCGGTACCAAAGCCCAGGTGGGGTTTTGGTGCATCAGTGCTGTCTCTGACTGAGGGCAGGCGCAGGGGCCCGCGGGGTGACTGGCCGTGGACATGCTGGGCACCAGTCCTTGGGGTGGCTCAGCCTGTGGTGCCGCGTCTCCTGCACCCCACGGCCTCTCTCCGCACCCGGAGGCACTGGGGGGACCTTCCCCTGCCTCCCACTGAGCCTTCGACCGGCTGCTCTCCCTGTTTGCCTGCTGTGATCCTGTTCATTGTGTATACACCTCCACACTCCTTTCCTCCCGATCTTCCCGATGCTCCCAGCCTCCCGCAGCATCCAGCACCTGGGCTGGCTCTTCATCGCTGGCAGCAGTAAATCACCCAGCGCTGCACGTTCAGAAAACCCAGAGCCCTCCGCTTTGCTGTCCTCTTTCGTTCCCTTCCAACGCGAGCTGGCAGCGGTGGGATCCGGCTGCACCCTCTGGGCTATTGCCCAAAATCCCAAACAAAAAGCATTTATTGATTCCTTCTTCTTTTCCCGCAGCGTTGTGGCAGGCTGTGCCGTGCCCGCAGGCACGGCTGGGTGCGGATGCTGCAGCTCCGTTTCCCCCGGGTGCTTCCCGCAGTCTCTCACCTCGATGCTGAGCAGCTTTTATGGCTTTCGATTTACATCCATTTTCATGGTTTTTTGACAGATTCCTATTTTAAGCTGCGTTCTCTTCCTCTTGGAGCCGGGGTGGGTTTTTTTACCGCTCTGCCTCATCTGTTAATCAGCAGGTCTCACCTACCCCTGCTGCTGCCTCTACTTTTCCCTCCCAACTCCCAGCACCTTTGGACTCAGGCACTGGAAAACTGGGCTGGGAGGGATGGAGCTCTGCTCCCGGCGGCTGCTCCCCGCTGCTTTGGCCATTACACCGAGGACTCGGCAGCCCAGTGATTTTCCCTGAGATGGTGCTGTGGAAGGGCTGACAGCAGGGTTGTGTCCTCGGCATATCGAGCTCTTGAGCCGCCCTGGGCACAAAATCCTTGCCCTTTCCACTGAGCATCCCTGCAGCTGGCTGCAGGCGCTTTGGGAAGCCCCTCGCTGCACCGTCCTGTCCCCAACTGTCCCCTCACAGCACCGTCCCACCCCGGCACGGAGGGACACGTGTGATGCTGAGCTCAAACGCAGCAAAGAGCTGCCCAAGTGTCGTCCCCCCTCCCGTGCAGATGGCTGGAGCCGACCCAGCTCGGCCCTGGCAGGCAGAGCCACGGGCACATGCCCAGTGCCAGGGGTTTGTTCTGCCCCGGTGAGCCCTGCCGGACACGGAGCTCCCGCTGCTGTGTCCCCTGCCCGGCGCTGAGCGGCACCACGGGTACACCCAGCCACAGCCCCCGCTCCGCACGACCGTCTCCCGGTGCTGGGACGTCTCCTGGAGAGTGACCAAGCTGCCGTCACTGCCTTGGTGGCCAGCAGCGAGCCGAGTTTAGCTCAGGCCACAGCCAGAGGCAACTTGTGCCAAACACACATGTGCTGGGGGCTGGAGATGTCGGGGCCGGCCAGCGCAGCCCCACTACGGCCAGGAGCAGCCCCTTGGAGTTGACACCCCCAAACTGCCACGTTCTCCTGCTCTGTCGCCCCTGCAGTGCCCGGGGCTGCACGAAGGAGGATGCTCCAGCAGTTTCCTGGCAAATGCTGTCCCAAAACTCAGCACGACCTGGGCACACGGGTTTTGTCACCCAGCCCAGCAGCCTCCTTTAGGTGCTGCCCCACTGCTCCCCCCTCCCATGGCAGGCTGTGGGGGTCCCTCTGCAAGGTGCCCAGCCCTCGGAGCCCTCCCAGCACGACTCTGGCGTCATTTTGTAGGGAGAGGGGTCACCGTCAGCAAACTTTGAAAGTATTTAGATATCCAAACTGTGGATGCAGTGGGCTCTTTCCTGGTCCCTGTGTGCAGAGGCACGAGGCTGCCGCAGCACTCCCAAAGTCTTGATTGGCATCTTTAGTCCGCTAATGCCTTTGCAAACCTGCCCCTTGCTTTCCCCTGCCCCCAGTACCCACTTGTTACCATGCTCTGTGGTTGCTGTGTGTTCAACCTGCAAAAGCGCTGCCCCGGCAGACCCCAGGGGCTATGCTCCGGCTCCGGAGCTGCGGTGCCGGGGGTCAGAGCCTGTGCCCGGTGGGCCAGGGGAGCGGGAGCTGCGACGTCCCGGCTCATCAGCTTCTCTGCAGCGTCGCCTTTGTTCTGCCCGGTCCCTCCTCCCTGCCATGTGCTGAGTTAGGGGTTTTGGTAATGCTCTCCTGGGCTCTGTCTCTATCTGGAGGCTATAAAAACCCAGCCAGAGGGCTGCCGGACATGTCACCTCCCCGGGCACCAGCGCCTCGCCCCAGGTAAGCGTGGGAGCCTGGTGGCAGCTGCCCCTGCCCCACGATGGCCGGGTCCTGGGAGCGGAGCTGCCACAGGGACGTGTGGAGGAGAATCCAAGGCTGCTGGCATGGCGTGGCCGGGGGGCTGCGGGGTTCTGCAGCGGGGGAACGAGCTGAGGGCAGCCGGCGGGGACGGGCCACTGCACCGCTCTGCTGTCACACGCCTCGGGGTGGGGGAACGGTGGCAGGGATCAGGGGGCATGGCCGGCCGTGGCAGCGGGGCAGGGTGCTGCTGCTCGGTGTTGGGCACGCAGCCACCTCTGCAGCGCTTCTGAGAGCACGCCCGGGGAGCCACGCGGGGCTACCGGCACGGGGGCTTTGGCTCAGGGATCCGCCTGCAGGAGGAAGAGTCTGGCCGGGCACGGGCAGCCGCGGGCGGGCAGCGCGCTCCCCCCGCTGCGGTGCTGCGCCAGGCTGCCAGGATGGCTGCCAGGGCCACGGCTTCCGCATGGCCTGGATGGCAGCCCTGGGAAGGCTGGGAGAGCCCTGGCCTGTGCTCTGCACCTGCTCTGGCGTGGTGTGTGGGATAATTACAGTGGTGCCACCCCATCGCTGCCTCCCACGCCGCTGGTGAAGGGACACAGGCTCCCCAGTGACCCGGGCAGAGGCTGGAGCGAGCCCCACAGAGCGGAGCAGGCGGCTGCAGGCTCCTGCCTCCATCTGCCTGCACTGCCCACGCAAGGATGCATAGCCTGAAGCCCGGTCCCGGGATGCAGGACCCTCAGGAAAAGCCAAATCCCCATGCAGGGTTGGTGGGTCTAGAGTGGCGAGGCCAGGCGTGCAGGGACCAGCGGTGCACCAGCCCTGGGGACAGGTTTAACGGTCCTTTTCCCCTGTGCCCTGGCAGAGCCACCATGACCCACCGCTGCAGGAGATCCTCCAGTCTCTGGAAGGTACAAGAGCCTGGGGAGGACCATCGACGCAGCTTGAGCCCCATGAACGGCCGGGCATGGGGCTGCAGCGTCTGCGCGGGGTCTCTGCACCCGCCGAGCCCCCTGACCTGCTCCATCCTCCCCAGATCGTGGTGTGGGATGAGGCTTTCTTCCAGGGCAAGAAGCATGAGTTCACCACTGACTGCTACAGCACCCCGGAGCACGGCTTCAGCACCGTCCGCTCCTGCAAGATCGAGAGCGGGGCGTGAGTGGGGGTCAGAGGGGGCTGCCACCCCACGGATGGAGGGGGGTTGGAGGATGGAGGTCTCTGGTGCTTTTGCCACCTGAGCCACAGGGCTGCGCCCTCCCGGGAACTGCTTCGTCCCCGTGGGGTGCAGCGGGCTCTGTGTTAGCGGGGTGGTGGGTGCCGTGCCGTGGGGGGGTCTCACCCCCCTCCCGCCCCCGGCAGGTGGGCAGGCTTCGAGCACTGTGGCTTCCAGGGGCAGCAGTTTGTGCTGGAGCGTGGCGAGTATCCGTGCTGGGAGGCCTGGAGCGGCAGCAACGCCTACCACGTGGAGAGGATGTGCTCCTTCCGCCCCATCGCCTGCGCTGTGAGTGCCCCCCGCCCCAGCCCCCCACCGTGGGGCCGGAGCTCACCGCTGGGCTGGTCCCTGGAGCCCATGCCAATGCCATGCCCCTCTCCGTGGCAGGACCACGGGCGCAGCACGCTGATGCTCTTCGAGCAGGAGAACTTCCAGGGCAAGCGGGCAGAACTGAGCGACGACTGCCCCTCGCTGCCTGCCCTGGGCTGGGGCAGCAGCGCTGTGGGCTCCTTCCTCGTCCACTCTGGAGCGTGAGTACCCCGGGGGCTTGCACCCTGCCAGGACCCAGCACTGAGCTGAGGATGCTCCGGCAGCTGCCGGCAGCCTGCCCGCTGCGCGGGGTGCTTCGTGGCGCTGCCAGCCCTGAGCCCCCACCGCTCTCTGCTCTGCCGCAGGTGGGTCTGCTCCCAGTACCCGGGGTACCGGGGCTTCCAGTACCTCCTGGAGAGTGACAGCCATGCTGGCGAGTACAAGCACGTGCGGGAGTGGGGCTCCCACGCCCAGACGGGGCAAGTCCAGTCTATCCGCAGGGTCCAGCAGTGACCACCGCTGCTGGAGCCACTGTGCCACCAGCTGTGTGTCCTGGGCACTGTCTCTCCCGCAGGGCGGCGGGGGCAAAGCTCAATAAAGGCTCAGTTGTCCAAGGCGGCACGCTGGCAGTTGGGGAGGGGGTGCCATGGGGGTGCGTGGCTGGGAGTGATGCCATGCCCAAGTGCAGAATGGGGGCTCTGCAGGGGCAAGGAAGGGGTGGAGGGGAACAACAGCCTTTTTCTGCCCTTGCAGCCAGCACAGGCATCCACATGTCCCTGTCACAAACAGGCAAAGCCCTGCTCGGCTCATATATGGAGCTGCAACGCTGTGCAATGGCCTGCCCTCAGCCCTGCTGCCAGCCCCCCGAGGAGCTGCGGGGCCAGGGCAAGGTGGTCAGGCCCGGTGCAGGGGTGAGGGGCTGGGCGCTGAGCCAGCGGGAGCAGCAGTGCAGCCCTTGCACAGTGCTGCATGTCCCGCTGACGAGGACTGTGTCCATCCTGTCCCTGCACCCCCCACTGCTCCCCCTCAGGGGCTCTGCAGGACCCGCACATCCCCACAGGACCCGCACATCCCCGCAGGACCAACACATCCCTGCAGACCCCATCCGCTCTGCCGGTACCTGCCGGGGGCTGCGCTGCATCTCCAGCATGGCTGAGGAGGACACCGTGCGGCCACTGCTGAGCCTCAGCCTTGCTCGGGAGCCGGAAGGAGCTGCAGGATCCAGCAGGATGCAGCTGTGTGCTCATCCCTGCACCCCTGCACACCCCTGCAGCCATCCCTGTGCCCATGCACCCTCCTCTACCCACGCACGCACCCCTGCACCCACCCCAGTCTGCGGCACCTCCCGTGCCCAGCGTGGAGTGGGCAACCCAGGGCAGAGGCGGGCGAGCCCCTCTGCTCACAGCGATGCAGAAGAACAGGCCACACCGTGTGCTGGGCACAGGACAGCGAGGTGACACCGGAGGCTGGTGGCTCCGTGTTTGCCCCAGCAGTGCAGCGGGGACAGGCAGCGCCTGCTCCTCTCCGCATGGCCCTGGGCTGTTGCTGCAGGACTCCTGGGGAAGCGAGAAGCCATAGGGTGCTGCTCGCAAACCATCTTCTTCAGCTCATGAGAAAGCAGCTTTTGACCGGAGTTGAAAACGTGGCAGAGAAAGGCTGGCTTGGAAAAATTTTTCATTTCAGAAGGGCTCTGGAGAAAAGGTTTGACGTGATGAAAATACCCTGCTCCTGACATTTGCAGCAGCAGGACCACCACTGGAGACAATGCTGCCCAGGAAGGGATTCTCTCCGCAGGAAATCATAATTAAAAATTCAGAATAGAAGAAGAAACAAAGGGTTTGGGGATGGGCTGAGTGAAACCCTCCTGTCGCCCCAGGGCAAGCCCATCTGGGGCTGCCAGTCAGGGAGCCGTGGAGGAGCGGAGTTTCCTGGCCCCTTCCTGGCCAGGTCTGGTGGGGAGCCCTGTCCTGGCCAGCCCACCCTGCCCCTGCCCAGCCCCAGAGCCCCGGGATGAGGCAGGGGACTGGGAGCGGGGCCAGCACGCAGCCAGGCACGGCGGGAAGCTGGCAGCAGGACTGGTGTGTCCCTGGGGATGTGGCGGGGACCTGGAGAACAATGTCAGAGACCAGCAGCTGCCAAGCGCTGAGGAGGGGCCGTCAGAGCCCTGCGGCCCCCACGATGGGGGTCTGCCCGCCTGGGCACGGCCGGGCAGGGATGTGACACTCCCGGCCCCCTGCGTGTCCTGGCACCACGGCCACGGACGTGTCCCCAGGCTGGGCTGGTCTCCCTGCCATCCCACCGAGCACAGCCGGATCCTGCACACCATGTCTCCAAGTGGTCTCCCCTGCCCTGTGTCCCACACCCCATGTCCCCTTATGCCACCTCCATGGGTGTGGAGTGCCCACGAC
>VXBO01007657.1:423594-444622 GCA_013400135.1 Rhinoptilus africanus | reverse complement strand
CCCCAACAAGGGGACAGGCACTGGAGGGAGAGGGGCCATTTCCTCGGTCTCTGGGTGCCCCATAGCAGGTGGTGGGCAGCCAAGCAGACCCACGTAGAGGGCAAGTGGTCCCCATGGGGAGCGGGGGCTGGAGCTGCCCCCAGGCTCCTGCACCCCCCTGCCTGCCCCTGCCCCACGGCAGAGCCCAGCACCAGCCGCCTGCAGCCACACAAGCTGCTGCGAGCACTGGGGCGCCGAGGGGCGGTGCTGGTTTTGGGGGGCATCTGTGGGGCAGGGGGCTCACCTGCTGCAAGGCATTGCCGTGCTGCCCCCAGGCAGTGCCAGGACAGGGGTGTCACTTTGCCGGAGCTGCCAAGATGCCCGGGCTGGTCCCCGCTCCCCAGGGAGCGGGAAGTTGCACAGAGCAGGCTCAGCCGCTGGCACAGCATCTCCCCCTGCAGAGGTCTCACATCCCCATCCCATGGGACCTGGCCCCTTCCTTTGCCCCCAGCTTTGGGCAGCATCCAGCCACCCTGCAGGGACCAGGAGCAGTGCCAGCAGCGCTGGGGTTCGGAGCAGAGGATGCTGCCTGGGGGGCTTTAATCCTGCAGGGATGGGGAGCCGCAGGGATGACAAGGGAGCAGAGGGAGGCTCTGCCTGCATTCCTGCCTGCCCTGCCCTGCCGGCCCCTCCTGCCAGGACCCCGGCAGCACCACGCGTCCCCCACCGGCTGGGCTCGGCTCTGCCCGGGGACGGCGGCACGGCGTTGCTCTCCCTTGCTGCGTTGGTTGCTTTCTTTTGCAGCTGCTAATGACTGACCTGAGGTCTGTTCACACACAGTCCCCTGCGCGGCCTCTGCGGCGGAGCAGCCAGACAGGACGGGGGGACATTGCATGGCACTCGCGTAGCTGGTGACCGCAGGTAGGACCCCTGGGGAGGGGGATGGGGAGGGTGACAGCCCCATGCTCTCCCCACCCCTTGTGGGCAACAGGGAGCCAGCCTTCCTCCCGAGGGTCCCATCCCCTCGCGGGCTCTCCCTGGGCGCTGGCTGGGTCCATGGGGTCACACTGTCCCCAGGGCCACCTGCATGAGAGGATGTGTCCCCCCAGTCATGCCCAGTGGTGGGGAGGGAGCAGCCACTGTGCTGCCCAGGGTCTCACAGCGTCTCTGCTCCCCAGTGCCACCAACCCTAGGGGCACAGCCCCAGCTCCTGCCCGGCCAGACCGGCTGTGCCCAGAGGGGAGCCGGGGCTCAGGACCCACCATCGCCACCCACGCACGGATGCCAGAGATGGGCTGGCCACAGCAGAGCAACCCGGTGCCAACTGCCATGGGCCAGAGCCATGAGCCCGGCCACTGCGGGGGACACGGCCGAAGAGACGGCGGTGGTGACACCTGAGGACACGGGTCTGCGTGTGCGCGCGGTTTTACAACAAGGTGCTGGGGTCCCCTTCCCTCCTGCTGCTCCATCCCAGCCAGAGCCAGCGCTTGGGTCTCCCCATGTGCCCTCCCCAGCAATGGGCAGGGTATGGGCAGGATGGGACCCATCCCCTTCACTGAATGCGGTGTAGGAGGAGGGAGAAGGGGAAGGGGATGGGAGCGGAGCTGTGCCAGCTCCTCAAGGAGACACTCTGGCCAGAGCCCAAAGGGACCCTGGTTGTCCCACTTGATCCTGCCCGTCTGTCCCTCTGTCTATCAGCAAAGTCCTGGTGCTTTCTGCTCGGGAAGAGCCCTGCACTGCTGGGGCCACGTCCCGGCAGGACCCTGCCCCTGCTCTGCTGTGAGAAAACACCTGGTTTGTGGAGCAGCCTGGAGCACGGGGAGGGACATGGGCAGCGCATCCTCCTCCTGAGAAGCCTGTGGCACGGCCTCTGCGGGGCCATGTGGGGCCGACAGTGACCCCATAAGTGTGTGCGCCCATTGCCTTGCCCAGCAACCCTCTCTGAGCAGGCGGGGGGCTGGGTGTGTGGTGGGCTGGGGGCTGAGGACAGACACAGCTCGTGGCAGGCTTGCGGCAGGCTTTACAGTTCCTTGAAATTCAAAACGGAGCAGCATCCTCGTGGGGATGGAAGGCAGCTAGTGCTGCAGGAAGAGGTGACACAGGGTAACACGGGGCAGAGGGTGCCCCTTCCCAGCTTGATTTCTTGGGCACGGTGCAGAGCTGCTGCTCCTTCTGCCCCTGGGCAGCCGGCACCGCTCAGCCGCCCGCTCCCGCGGGGAGGCAGCTTCTGATGGGGAGGGGAAAAGCTACTGCGCACCTTTCCTCTGCTCCTACCCTGGATTTCCCTGCTGGACCTCCTCCTCCCTCCGTGGGCAGTAGGAGCTTGGTGGAAACCCAGAGCTGCCGTCACTGTCTCGGCAGAAGCCCTGCTCTTGCAGAGCTGCTGTATCCTTGCTCCAGGCCCTGCCAGCGCTGCTGCCACCCTTCCCCTCTCTCTGCTTCTTCCAGCTCCTTTAGCACCCTCCCCCCTGAGCCTTGCAATGCCCAGTCAGCCCATCACTGCCGGGATTGTCTCCTCTGTGCAGCCCGTCTCTCGTCCTCACCAGTACCGGGGGTGGGAAACGTGTGTTGAGTGGGAGCACACGCTGCTGAGGGTGGGTGGTCCCTCACCCCCACGGGCGACAGGGCAGATCCCTGCAAAGCGTTTAGCTCGGAGAGCAGGTTACGTTATGCAGGTTAAACCCTTCTCTAGCACCTTCCCAAATTCAACCCAGTAGCAAAGCCCAAAAATGCCTCCTGCTCTGGCCAGCCGGAGCCCCGCTGCTTCCGCAGGAGCTGAGCAGACCCATCCCCGGGAGGTTTCCCTCCGCCGGAGGGGGGGATAACCGGGACCGGCTCTGCATGCTGCCGCTGCACTCCGATATTAACCTACTAACCCGCTGGGACCCCCGTCTGCGAGGGGTGCCGAGGGGCTGCCGAAGCCCCTGGTGAACGGACTAACCCACTAACCGGCTCCAGCGCATGCCCTACTAACCGGCCTTGTCTCACACCCCCCCACTAACCGCGGACGGTTAAAGGGGAACGGAAAAGCTGGGTAAGTAGGTTTGTAAGTGCCGGGTTGTTGCTGCGTCGGCGACGGGCTGCACAGGCAGCGCTGGGCGGTCTGAGCCCCCGCAGCGGGCAGGAGGGGCAGTGGGGCAGCCCCTGCCCCACACAGACAGCCCCTGCCCCACACGGGCAGCCCCTGCCCCACGCCAGCAGGAGGAGGGGGTTTCTCCCCGCCTCGCCGTCCCCGGCTCTGCCTGTGGAGTCTGTTGCTGACTAGGAGCCTAAAACGGTTTTATCAGCAGAAGCTTTTCAGTTCCTTTTTAAGCCGGTAGATCTCTGTTACTAACACATTCCTGAACTGAATTAAACAAACTAACCGTTGCTGCTTTTCTCTTCATTTCTCTTCCAGCGTGTATGTCCTCTAAGTCAGACCGGTTGTGCCATGCTTCTGTTACTAACCGCCTGTACTAATCGTTCCTGACCTGTTTCTCTATCGCTACTAACCAGTACTCTTTGCACTCTAACTCTCGGATGCCATTTGCCATGACAAACGAACAGTGGCCGCCTCCTGGACTCTTGCTTATTCACATGCTGTAGCCCAATTTTCAACGCTGCTGAGCATCTTTGTCTCCCATTCGGTGCGATGGGAAGGAAGATGCTCAGGCTGGGGCGGGGGCGCTTTGAAAATTTCCCTATTGGCCTTCTCTTTTCCAAGAAATTTCCTGGGGCTAAACAAAGAAAAGAGTCTGAGTGGAAACAGGACAATGTGGAAACTGCTAATAACGATCGGTAGTGGCCACAAAAGTCCAGCAAACCCAGTTTGCAGAGTTTCAGCCAAAAAGTGATGCTATTGCCGGGAGCCCCACCAGAGCCTGAGCTCGGGGCTCTCCCGGGGCCCCAGTTCACCCGTCATGGGCAATGGTCTCGTGCTGCTCCTTGCATCGGCACACGGGTGCCGGGGTGGCTGCAGGGCACCCCCGGGCTCCTCTCTTCACTCCTTTTGTCTCTCCACAGTTTATCTTGTGACTCTGGTGCATGCGGAAGCCATTGCCGGCAGCGTGGTCCTGACTAACCGCACGGCGCCGAGGGCTGCGTCTAACCACGGGGTTGGTATTTGCAGGGTCTCCCCCCAGCCCCGGCCACGATCTGGATGGGCAGGAGTGGGCAGCGAGTGGCGGATGGTGGCTCTGCTGCCCAAGGGGGGTGCAGCCTGTGCTTTGCTTTCTGTCTATCCGCCGGGCAGACAAACGTCCCCTGCTTCCACAGGGATTCTGCCAGGGTTAAGGCTCCAGGATCTGTGGGTTTGGCACACAGGGTAGTGGTCCGTGGTAAGACATCATCAGCATTAAGTGCTGGCTGTACCAGCAGCGCTGCTGCGGTGACCAGCGGGGCACAACCCAAGCCCTGTGCCAGGGCGGCCCCATGCTGCTGGCTGGGACGGGGGCTGGCTCCTGAGGACATCCCAGGCCGTGGCTGCTGGGGGGACACAGCAGTGGGGCAACCTGGGGGGATTGCCTCGACCAAGGGCTGGGGCAGCTCTGTCTGGGGGGTGAACGGATCCAGCCAGTATCCAGCTCCAGCTGCTCTCTCTTCCTCTTCTCCTTGGTGGCTTTGGCTTGTGCTCACTAACCCGGAGACGAGGACTTCCCCACACAACCCAGGGTCGCTGGCTGGTTTCAGCCTCGCCTGACAGCAGCTCTCCTGCTCTGGAAGGCAGAGCTGGAGCGGGATGCCCTGGGTGGCCGGGTTCATGCAGCACCACTGCCCGCCTCCCCTTGGCATCCCTGGTCCACACCGACCACAGCCTGGTCCTTCAGCCAGGACGGGGGCGGTCTCACTGGGCTCTCTCGCTGATGGGGCTGCCCTCCCCACCCAGCTCTGTGGCTGCTCGACCCCCACCTTAACCCACTAACCACGCACCTCCCTTTCCTCTGCGCGGCTGGGACCAGGGGGGATTTTTGGGCTGATGCTCCTATTTTGACTGAAGGGGGAGACAGGGCCCGGGCGCAGGCTGGGGGCAGAGGAAAGCAGAGCCATGGGGTTTGGAAGAGACCAGGGGGGACAGTGGGTTGGGTACGGGGCAGGCAGGTGCCCATCGGGGCAGGCAGGGCCGGGGCTCCTGCGTGGGTCAGGAGCACCACGAGCTCTGGGCAGGGGTTGTCGGAGCCTGCCTGTCACGGGGGGCTGCCCTCGCTGCCCCCACAGACCCCTGCTTCAGCTTCAGAGCAGCCTTCCAGCCAGCTTCGCATGCAGGGGGACCTCCCCAGGCAAGACAGCGATGGGACCACGAGTCACCCAGAGGATGCACCGGTCAAGTGCAACCCCACACAGGCAGCGAATGCTGCCCTTGGACCCCTTTGGTGGGGACAGGCCACCAGCACCCGCCAGATGGCTGCTCCCCCCTGCAGGGCCACCCTTTCTGAACAGAGCAGGACTGGGGGGGCGAGAGAGGCTTCACCAAAGAGCCAGGTTGCTCCTTTGCTCTGCCCCAGCATCTCGAGGCTCCCTACCCCTGCTCCCCATTTCCCTCAGCTGGGAGAGGAGTCAGTCTGTTTGTCCACCCCCCCTTTGCTGGTGTCCCCAGAGCTGCCTGAAGAGGGAAGGCGGCAGCGCAAGCCAGAGGTGATGTGCAGATCCCCCTGTCCCAGCTGCAGTGACAGCGGGTGTGGGGCCAGGTCACCCCAGCAGTGATGTGAACAACAGTCCAGGGACGGTGCCTGGCCCTGGAGGGCACCATCCTGCCCAGGCCATGCCAGCCCAAGCTGGCCAGGGCTCATCCTGCTCTGCTGGGACCCCGCTGCCGCCCCTTGCCCAGTGTGGAGGGAGGGGGCACGGCCGTGGTGGGGCTGGGCACTGGTGTGGGGTGAGGATGCCCTGGGGAAGGGGCTCCTGGGGTCCCCGCAACCCCAAGGATGTCCCTACTGCCTGTAATGTCTGCTGTGAACATGGCAAGTGTGCAAACAGCCTGTCGTCCGGTGTCTTTGTGGGGTGTGGGAGGCTCAGGGGCTGGGGGAGGATGGTTTGGGAGCCCCCCCAGCTCCCATGTGCACCACGCCGTGGGGCGCAGCGTGGGGGCAGGACTGTCTCGGCACCCCGCTGAGCAGCCAGGGCCACTCCATGGGGTGTCAGGGCGGGAGGGGACAGAAATGCCACGGTCCCTGCGTGCCCGGCGGGAGGAAGGGGCTCTGTCCCACGGCGGGCGGTGGGGNACCCTGCCCTCACCCTGCTCAAACCCTGCCTGCACCCTGCCCGCAGCCCTGCCTGCACCCTGCCCAAACCCTGCCCGCACCCTGCCCACACCCTGCCTGCACCCTGCCTGCACCCTGCCCACACTCCACCAGCACCCTGCCCAAACCTTGCCTACACCCTGTCCACACCCCACCCTCACCCCACCCGCACCCTGCCCAAACCCTGCCCGCAGCCCTGCACCGGAGCCGGCAGCAGAGGCGAGGGCAGAGGGACCGTCCCAGCCCCCCATCCCGCAGGGATGTGCCAATGACGCCTGGGTGCTGCAGAGCACCCCGAACCCCCCCGGAGAAGGGGCTAAGGGCCACCACCCTGCCTACCCCACAGCTACCGGCAGCTCCTGCCCCGCACGGAGAGACGGGGGGCACGGGAGCAGGGGGAGCCCAAACCCCTGTCTGCAGCAATGCCTGTGGGAGTGGGGCTGGCGTGCCCCTGCCTTGCTCCCAGCGGGGTCAGGCTCAGCCTGGATCCTCCCCAGGGCAGGGAAGCATGGGAGGGACCCGCAGGAGCTGGCAGTGGCACCCCACATCCCGCAAAGCCCAGAGCCCCCACAGCTGCGGAGGAGGTAGGAGCTCCAAGGCACAACGGTCACAGAGCGTGGGGACACAGCGCTTGGCTGGCCCTCGCCTAGGAGAGAGGCTGGAGAGCCCCCCGCTGCCATGGCCCCTGCCCCGGCATTCCCAGTGGTGCGGGAAGGCAGGAGCCAAACCGCCGTGTTTATTTTCCCCCCAGTGAGCAGCATTTTGACATGTCACAGCAAGCCTCTCAAACACGTGTTGACAGAAAATGTGTACAAGCAAGAGAAACGCTGTTCATTTGCATCAAATTGCCAAGCGATTCGGTGAAATTGATAGGTGGCATTTCTGCGAGCGGCGCGGGCGCCTCTGCCACCGCAGGCAGGGAGCCACGAAGGGTCCCCGCGGGAGGGGCTTTGCCAGCGGGATTGTGAAAGCCCCGAGCACCGCCGGCTTTCCCAAACGTCCCAACGCCAGCTGTAGAACTGCCGAGGGACCCCGGGGAGGCGGGTGTGAAGAGGATTGAGTGTCTCTGCTCCCAGATCTGCAAAAATGATGTTAAAAAATAAAATTAATTTTCCCCTCCCTACTTTCACTCCGGGAGGCAAACGGAGCCGTGCGGGTGCTGGAGGTGGCTGGCTGCGGCAGGGCTGTCACCGTGCCATGCGCCCGTCGCACGGACCTTTGGCGGGGTTTTCCCCAGGTGCTGGAGCTTGATCCCGGGAAGCATCGTGTGCTTGCTGTCCCCAGCAGCTTGCAGGGCCACCACGGGGGGACTGTGTTTGGTCTGTCGCTGTGCGGATTGAAATGCGGCCGCACACGCGGCCTCTCGACCTAACCTCGTTAGGCGGGTGGAATTAAGACTAATTAAAAGCACGAAGTCCCAAACTGTGCATTGCTCCTGGTTTAATTTATTTCTGGCCGCTTCTCACCCCTACAGCTCCGTCGGGTTAATATTCAGAAAGTGATAAAAAGGCGGGGGGTGCAAAATGAAACCTGTTTCAGGGTCGTTTTGGGTGTCTGAGCCTTTTCACGGCGTTTACACCCAGGGTCAGCTGGGGAAACACACTCATTTCTGCTTACGCTCTGCCTCCCGCGGGGCCAAACCTCATGTCTGAGCAAACCCTGCAGGAGCCGTGCACTGCCGGGAGCCCCCGCGCCCCGGGAGCCGTGCCTGGGACCGTCGGGTTACCCTGCCACCGTCCTGGGAGGGTCTGCATGGAAATACCCTTGGAAACTAGGGAAACGGGTATGGTGAATGCACCTTAAATGGGAAAACTGTTGCTAGCCACAAGCATCACCCCGTTGCCATGCCCTGCTGTGTGGGCAGCGATGGCATCTCCTGGTGGGGAGGGTTTAAGCAGGCGCCTTGTCGCCCCGGGCTGTCGGCGTGGCTGCTCGCCTCCAGACAAGGAAGAGCCTCCTTCCATCAGAGCCGTGCCAACCGGCTGGAATCCACTTGTTTCCCAGATGGTTATGACTATTTCATATCTTGCAGCAAACAGAGCCGAAAGCCATATGTGGAATAATGAGTAAAGCCGAAGCTTAAGGCGAGGAGATCCTGGCACGTCTTGAAGCAATTAAAATATCAGTTACAAACTTCCGCGCGTGCAAAGCCGCCGTCCTTTCTTCTGCCACCTTTGCAGAGTGCGGCAGTGGCTGCCGCTGGGTTGGGCACCACGACGAGTATTTAACCCCCCCTGGAGCAAAGTGCCCCCGTGGCTGTGCCGACGGCAGCCCCAGCCAGGCGAGCATCACTCCTTTCCAGCAGGCGGGGATGTTTTATGGAGGAAAAGCCTTTCATTGGAGCCATCACAGTGATCAGAGCTGGTAAAAGATCCGCCTGCGTATTCCCGAGGGAGAAGCTCACTACACAATACTCCCAGTGCCCACCAGCCCAGCAGATACTGGTGGCACCAGCAGCAGGGGTGCAGCGGGGAGGGGAAGGGATCAGGGTGATTTCTGGTGGATAAGCTTGGTCTGCCATGCCGTGGGGTCCCCTGCGTCATCTCCCCGCGGCACGGCACCTTCGGAGTGGCCGCGGCTGCTCCGTCCGGCCGCGCTCCGGGATATCCCCTCCGCCGAGAGCAGGCTCCCGGCCCGCTCATTAATACGTGGGATTGTATGGCGATCCATAATTAGATGCTAACTGAGTTTTCTCTAAGTTGGGTGAGGGAAGGTCACCAAGGTAGGACTGGAGTCAGCTTATTGTTATTATCAATCAATAACCTATTTATTTTCCAACATTCCTATTAACCTCTGCAAGCCACTCGCCGTTTCCATTTGAAAGGGCTGTGCAGCCGCTTTGCTGACTGGACAACTCTGATTGAAAATGCAACAGTGACCCGACCCCAAAGGCAGAATCCAATTAAAATCATTTTCATTTGTAGATTAATATTTTTTAACGTGTTCTACATTCCTTGCTTCAGCATTTCACACAGGAACTGCCGCCTCATTACACGAGCAGCCTGTATTGATAGTGCCATGAGAAAATAATTATAATTAATTAGGCACAGAGACAATAGGACCGTCCTCTTATGGGGAGCGAGGGACAGTGTTCAGTTGCCATGTGCCACCCCCGTGGCAGGATGCTCGTGGCTGGTGGGACAGGGCTGCCGTGTTCCTGGGGGAGAACGGGATGGTCTCAACTCTACCAGCATCAGCCCCAAGCAGGAGGGTGGGTGAGGGTCACCGGTGGTCCGGCCCACACTGGTGGAGGAGACCAGATGCCCTGGTGACAGGCACATCAGAGCACAGCAGTTCCCATCCTTGGCCCCCCCCGCCTCCCCGGAGCCTGGTGCTGAGTCCTGCCGGAGGATGCAGGAGAGCGCAGGAATTGGCTGATGAAGCTTGGTCTTAATGTAAAGTCTATTATTAATAACGTGACTTTGATAATAAAAAGATTAAAATTAAGTTTATGGTTTGCTGACTGCCCTTTCCACACTGTAATCATCTCTCATTCATATTCATGAACCACTCATTAGTAACCACTGCTTACAAGCAGGCTAAACAGCCAAACCATTCAGCAGCCACTATCTCCTTAACTGCTTAACTTGCTCACTGATTACCAACATCAAATTAACTCTGCAGAACGGATCTAATAAGCTTCCCTGTGGCTTCAAACCTCCTTGAAAATTGCTCTGATGTCTCCATGGGGCCCTATTAAAAAAAATTCTTCCCCTGTGAATATTGCGTTCTCTCTTGAGTGGGTAACGCTGCCGGGCAGGGACCCTGGTCCCCATCTCTTCAGCATCTGCCCAGCCCCAGAGCAGCCCCAGCCCCTGCCTCCAGCCCCAACCCTTCATTAAATGCTTCCAAGACTTAATTTGACTATTTGATAGCTCAGGGCTTGAGTAACAAAAGAATAAATAAGAACGACCTTTCCATTTAATTACTTTTTTTTTTTAGATGTGGGGAATATATCAGCTTTCCGGGTGTGAGGAGGTTTGGCGGCATTTAGAAGGAGTAGGGGGACCAGCCAAAGGATTCTCTGCTACTGCACTGCCCTGCTCCGGGCCAGGTTTGGGGACCCCGGGACTCTCCATGCCGCTGGGGATGGCACAGTGCCACCGAGGGCTGGGGACAACCCGGTGCTGGCAACTGCCACGCTCGGCAAGGAGGATGGAGGTGGCTTCCTGGCAATTATCTCTGATTAATATTTCAGCGGCAGCCTGGCAGCACGGCCATGGCCATGCAGAGGAATGCTGGCGCTGAGCATCACGGGAGGCGGAGGAGAGCCTTCCTCCCTCATTACCATGGCAACCGCGGTGGAAAGGCTGGAGAGCTGCGAGGGGTGCCGGGGTTGGGGGGGGGGATGCATCCCTCCCTGTCAATAGCCTCCTCATCTGGGGCGGCTGCGAAGCCTCCCCCAAAATCCCCCTCTGGGAGAGGGATGGATGGGCTACTCCTGGTGGGATGCCATGGGGACCTCCATCACCCAGAGCCCCCCCAGCGCCCCGCCAGGGGCTCGGGGTTCTGTGCCCACATCCAGACCTGCTGCAGCCGGGTGGGATGTGGAGAGCTGGCCCCAGATCCCCCCCAATCCAGTGGGGCTCACCCCCACCAGGACAGCAGGCAACACCCGGGAAAGACCCCAATGTGCAAGGTGGATGCTGCAGGATGCTGAGCCCCCTGCCCAGTGCACCCCAGTCCCCCCAGTGCGGGAGCCTCCCACCCCTGCCCAGCACTGACGGAGGGAGCGAGGCGGCTGCAAATTCCCGCACCCGGCACATATTTTCTGCATGCTGGTGAGTGCGTCTTGCAGCAAGTCAGAGACAGGCAGGATTTAGTAGGCAGGAGGCGGAGAATTTGTGTACAGGCTCCCTGCTTTATGGCACCGGAGTCTGGGAGGTGGAGGCAAGCAGCAGTCCCTCAGCCCCACACGGCCACGCCGTGGGTCCCAGACCCCTTGTTCCAAGGGACAGGGGCCCTTCGTTCGGTCCCAAGCCCTGGAACCCTACAGCTCTGAGGTTGACGCCGTGCTGTCCCCGGAGCCAGCACCATCCTCCTGCCTGAGCAGAGGGTTCATGGACCGTGCTGCATGCCCTTCTCCCGCGCCAAGGAGGGCAGAGGACCCTGCAGCCTTCCCCCACGCCATCCCAGCCCCACACCATCCCAGCCCTACACCATCCCTTCCCCAGGAGCTCATCGCAGACCCTCTCCCCATGGAGGACCCCCCGGAGCCACAGCAGCATCTCAGGGCAGGCAGGAGGGGACTGGTTCGCTGCAGGCTGGGGCAGGGGGGCATTGCCACCGGCTTTTGAGCAGGCGAGGAAGGGGGATCCTCATCCTCCTGCCCAGCCAGAGGAGACCTCCCTCGCCTGACCCCTGGCACAGCTCAGAGGTGGGCCACCTTGGGCAAGTAGAAGCCATTCTCCATCTTAACCCCCTACTTTCACTCCCCATCTGTTGCCCACACCCTCCTCCCACACACCTCCCTGCCTATTCTTCCCAGATTCAAGCTAGAACTGATATTAATAACAGCTTATTTAAAGTTTTCAGCTCACTTTCTCCCAAGAAAATATTTATACTGAGCTCCATTTTCCATTTCTTTTCAATTACCGCCATGTCTCATCACCTCCCCACAACTCTCCTCTTTAGCCATAAACACAAATCCTATTACCTTTTCTCTTTCTGTGTATTTGCCCTTTGATTTAAGCTGCATTTTCTCCTGTTTTCATCAGTTCTGGACCTCTCCCGCTGTATATCTCCCTGTTTATCTACTTTCCAAAGGCCTC
Source organism: Rhinoptilus africanus (assembly GCA_013400135.1). Taxonomy (NCBI): domain Eukaryota; kingdom Metazoa; phylum Chordata; class Aves; order Charadriiformes; family Glareolidae; genus Rhinoptilus; species Rhinoptilus africanus. The sequence goes on along the minus strand of VXBO01007657.1, from coordinate 432,657 downwards.
CTCTTATTTCTCCGGCCCTGATCAATACAGCTGCAGAGCTGGCTGGCAGCTCCTCTCCGCTGCTGCCTGTAGTTTTTCTTGGGGGACTTGTCCAGTATTTCTTGTTAAGCTTCTGTCTCAGCTTGTTCCATTTCTCATTAGGTTTTAGCACTGGCATTGTAGTATTTCTTGTATTTCCACGCTGCCCAGCGGATCTCTTGTAATTCTTAACGGCGAGGCTTAAAGTCTCACTCTTTAGTGGACTCCCGAGTCCTTTCTGGCAGGGTTTGAAGTGGCGAGCGGTGTGACACTTTTATTTTCAGGTGGGGAAAAGAATGTCTCTGGTTCCAAGCCAGGCCATGATTTTTTTTCTTACAAAAGGGGCATGGGGGATTATTTGTATTTTACAGCCGTTATTCCAGGGGATGGATTTCCCGGGGCTGTGGCGGGTGGCAGCCCCTGTCCCTGCAGTGCCGGAGGGTGGGTGCCACCACCCAGGGTTGGGACACCTTGGTCCTGCGCTGGGGACTTGACTGCAGGGCTGCAGGCAGGGCAAAACCGGGCAGCCCCCGCCGAGCCTCCTCCGTGCCCCCCGAGCACCCCTGAACCATCACCCTTGAACCCTGGGCCAGGCAGCTCACAGCCGCAAAGCATTCCAGCTCTTTGGAAGGTCTTCTTTTCATCTGCATCCCCCTTGAAATTTTCCTTCTGAGAGAGAAGCTGCTTTTAAAATACACCCCAGCTTTCCAGCTGTCAGGAGCCAGCAAATGTATTGCTCTCCGTGGCTGCATTTCTGAGTATTAAACATGACGCGCAGCCGCCGCTACACAATATTTCCTCAGATGCCACTGCACCGCGGGAGCCAAACAGTGTCCTTTAAAATAAAACCAATTTTTCCTGTCTCCTCCACAGAATAGTCTTATTTATACACACTCAAACAGCTGTTACTGCAGGTTAACCAAAGGTTGTAAAAACATTTTTCAAATGCCCTTAACTTCGCTTGGTTTGTTATTGAAATTGTTAATCTTGGGTTTAGATATTTTTCCCTATCACACTGGTATAAAATAGGCAAAACCAGCCCTTTTCCGGCTGAGCAGAGCTTTCTGCCCGCCCTGGGAGCGGTTCAAGCATCCTCTTGGTGCCTCCCCAGGCACTGTTGGGGCCACGCAGCTGCTCTGCATGACCCTGGAGGGATGGAGATTTCCGTGTCGGTTCAGTCCTCGCACTTCTTGTGTTAAATTGCTGCCTGGAAAACTCCTCTGCGCATCCACACACACACCCACGCACGTTCTGCCCTGGCTGGCTCAGGCCCTGCGGTCGCCGAGGACACCTTGGGTTTGGCTGTTGAGGCTTTTCTGACAACCTCGCAAAACTCTTGTGGCTAGGTCAATGTCTTTCCTTGCCTTGATTCCTCCCTAGACAGGTGCAAGTGGAATCTGCAGCAATTAAAACTACTCTTAGTTTAATTGCTGATGGGGGGACATTGCCTGGCAAAGGCGCACACAGGGCCAGCCCCACTGAGCGGGTAAGGCAGGGGACTGGGGACCGGCACTGGAGCATCCTTCTGCTGCACTATCCAACCCAATCCAACCCAACCCAACCCCACCCAATCCAATCCAATCCAATCCAATCCAATCCAATCCAATCCAATCCAATCCAATCCAATCCAATCCAATCCAATCCAATCCAATCCAATCCAATCCAATCCAATCCAATCCAATCCAATCCAATCCAATCCAATCCAATCCAATCCAATCCAATCCAATCCAATCCAATCCAATCCAATCCAATCCAATCCAATCCAATCCAATCCAATCCAATCCAATCCAATCCAATCCAATCCAATCCAATCCAATCCAATCCAATCCAATCCAATCCAATCCAATCCAATCCAATCCAATCCAATCCAATCCAATCCAATCCAATCCAACTCAATCCAATCCAATCCAACTCAACCCAACTCAATCCAATCCAACCCAACCCAATCCAATCCAATCCAACCCGACCTAACCCCGTCCAACCTAAACCAATCCAACCCAACCCAATCCAATCCAATCCAATCCAATCCAATCCAATCCAATCCAATCCAATCCAACTCAATTCAACCCAACCCAACCCATTCCAATCAAATTCACTCCAATCCAATCCAATCCAATCCAATCCAATCCAATCCAATCCAATCCAATGTCCTCTCTTCTTCCCCTCCTTGCTGCCTCCACCTCTCTTACAGCAGCTGTGACCAGCATAGCTGTGGCACATTCCTTCCTCTGCACCCAGCTCATTTTTCCCCTCAGCCAGCCCCTTGGCCAGTGTCCCCAAGGGCCACCCACCCAAGCGATGCCAGCACAGCTGCTCCTGCTCCTGTGCCTCGCCAGGAGACCTGGGCACCGCTGGGTCAGGGCCAGCGCCGCGTGCGTGGCAGATGAGTGATCGCCGTCCTCCCCGCTCACCCCGAGAACGCCATTTCTATGCAGATGATTCTCTCGCCGAGGAGTGAGAAAGCAAGGCTGATGAAATCCAATCTCATCTTCAGTCTGATTGTGATAATTTGCAACGAGCTAAGGAAAAGTGAATTATTATTAAATGCAAATAAAAGTTAAATAATGCTGTTTGGGAGCTGCTCTATGTTGCACCATATACATAAATCAAGGGAAGGTTTAACCCGGGGTAATATATCACTGCAGGTAGTTATCACCTCTAAATACCTGGCTATGTGTCCAGAGCTGCCCAGACCCTCAATTACCTCCCCGTTAACTGGGGACAGTGATTACACGGCTTGGGATGTGAAGGGGAGCTGCGGCTCTGCTGTAGCCCGTGCAAAGCAGGTCCCGGAGCATGGTCAGGCAGAGGGACGAGGGACGGCAGCAGGGGACCAGAGGGTGGCTGGGAGTGGAACCGGGCAACCCACGCCGAGGAGGAGCCGCCGAGCACCCTGATGGTTTTATGTCCCTGTAAATCGTCTACCAATCCAAGGGCTGACAGAGATGTATTTTTAGCTGCTGCAGCACAATTAAGTCTTCTTGTTAGTCTCAGGAGGAGAAGGAGGTTGTTGGTTTACTTGCAAATGCTTGAGGTAATTCTCTAATGGCTCCTCCACCATTACACAGACACTGTTTTCAATCTCTTATCATATGTAATCCCTAATGATTTCTCTGTTATGTCCTGTTTTATTAAAGCGCCATTGAACTATAGCCTATTGATTTAGATTTCACAGACAATTGAAATTTAAATTGACTCCAAATTGAATGTCTCCATGCAATCTGTGTTCTGTACTAAAGATAGATAAAATGCTTCTATTTTTGATAACAACTTATAGACGAGGCACATTTTAATTTCGGGAAGTGCGGAAGGGTGTCAGGATTTCCATGACAATGTCAGGCGGCCGGGACAGCAGCGGCTTTCTGACCTGTGCAAGCATTGAACATCGGCCTGGGGCTCGACGGGAGCTACCGGAGCCTGGGCAGCGTAGAAAAATTGAGCTTAATGCCATGAAAGATGCGGCTGGTGAATTCCTGAAGGGCTCTTAGCTCGCTGAGCACCAGCCACCGCCCGAGCTGCCAGCGGGATGCTTTGCCACCGGGATGCTCTTTACCCTGCGGCAGCACCGGTGGAACTGCGAGTGGCAGAACCGACACACGGCTGGAGCAGCCGAGCGCGCTGCTGAAACCCTGCCACCTCCTTAACTGTCTTCCAGGTTTTATTTGCTCCCGTGTTATTCCTGGCTGAAGCAGGAAACCTGATATGTACAGACCCGGCTGGGGCAGGACCCTGTTGGCAGGAGCACATGGAGGAGCTGTGGCTGGATCCAACATCGCGTCTCTCCGCTCCCCATGCCCCATCCCAGGGTGTCCCAACGAAGCACGGGGGACACGAGCCATCCCTGCAGGCTCCGAGGACCCGCGCCTCCGCCTCCCAGGAGCTTCGGTATAAATAATAAAGAGTTACAGGCTGCTATCTGCCACAGGCTCTACTTATATGCCTCCCGCTAGTAATAATGTCTGTGTTACAGCCGACCTTAATGCCAGCAAAGATAATTCTTTCAGTGCAATGAACTGTTTATTGGCTGATGGATACAGCCCTGTCACACAGGGTGATCCCTGCAGACCTGCCAGCCCCCAGAGCTCCTGCGTGGGGATGGGACGGGGCCGGGGGGGGCCTCACCGTGGCTGGGGCATCCCCCCGACATCCCTCCCGCAGCAGCGTGAGCAGCCCGGCCCCTCTCCGCGCCCTGCAGTGTGTTCGGCAGCATCTTTGGAGAGGAGGGTTTGGGAAACCCTCCAGAGCAGACCCTGAATGCTGGCCACAGGGGTGGAAAAGCATCCCTATCCTGCCCAAAATCTGTCCCTGCGCTGCCTGCAGGCAAAATCCAAGGCTGTTTCCCCATCCCTTGCCCTGCCCTCAGCCAGGGCCTGTCTTGGCATCTCCAGAGCTGCTGGAAGCAGGCGCTGAGCCCAACTGCAAAGAGCCTCCCGTGTACATGTGTGATGATGGGTGTGTGTTGTGTTCCAGGCTTTTAGAGACATTTACCTTTAATCTACGGTTCAACATTCCAAGCAGGAATACTTCACAGCTGAAGAATGTTTTCCCCAAGCCTTTAGTCTCATTTCTGACATTCCACCTGTCATATTATGTGCCTTTCAGGGGAGCCAAATGGCAGCTTGTCCCCTTAAAAGCGATGGACACACTGTTTGTCAATGAGGCGAGCGCTGGGCGCCGTCCCCTGCTCATTTAGAAACAAAACTCACCTCAAATGATGGTTTGAACAAATAAGATCCCTCGCCAGCTTCTTCCCAGCGGAAGACATGGGGTTTTCCCAGCCATCGGGGCTGGGTGCTGCAGGAGGATGGATGCCTGCTCCAAGGATGAGGAGGCATCAGGAGATCCAGCAAAATCTGCTGCCACTGTTGTTGCCCACCTGGAAGGACAGCCCACCCCCAAATACCTCTGGTTAAAAAAATCATCTGCCTTTAAAGCCCACCTAAACTCCTACAACGGGAGCTGTCACCTAATTTATCAGGTTACGGCGGTTTTCTAAGAATGATAGACAGTAATTAAAACTAAGCTAATAACCTCCTCACTCTTGACATTTCTACAGGGGTTTTGTTCACCATTATCTACATATAGATTAAAAATTGTAATTGGACCAGAGATAGGGTTAGAAAAATCAACCTCCTTCCAACTGATAGTTTGCTAGTGAGTGACACTTTGAAATTTTATTTAATCTGAGAAAATTGAGTTGAGCTCCAGTAAAGTTGAGTTCTCATGAAGTACCTGCATTGGGTAGAAACCGCAGTCGACAAAGGCATGGGAGGAAAGTGGGGGCAGGGGGGGGGACTAAAACAGCAAAGGGGCTGCAACAAACTGGCTGCAAACTGGCCAGGAGAGTTTGCACCGCAAAAGTTTCTGTACCGAAAAAAAAAAGGCAAAGTGGAGCAACTGATGACGCTGGCAGCGCCGGGTGCTTTAAATCCTCTGTGCTGGGAGCACCCTGCCAAGCTGGAAGGTCATCCAGTCTCACCCAGCTCTTCCCAACGGACAGGACATCCCTGCTGCTGCCGGCGGGCATCTCGAGAGCATGACAGCAGGGAGATGCTCATGGGAATCTGCTCCTCACTTCTGCTAGCCAGCGCTACGGCGATCTGCCTTTTAGTGCTGTTGCTGCTGGTCTTTTATCCTCCCGTTTTTAGCAGAACCAGCCCAAAGTGCCGGAGCCACCCAAGGGCTTCCCCATCAGGAGAGTCCCTGCCTTACTCCAGCCTTAAAACCAGCCACCAAAGTCGTTTCTTGCTCCTCAACTCCCCACCACGAACATTATCCCTTAATTGCTGCATTTATTCAGACTTGTCCTGTATATCTATATATCCATATCCTGTATATCTGCATATCTCTATATACATATATAGATCTTAGATATGTAATTATCAGATATATTAGATTATTAGATTAGATTATTAGATATATTAGATATATTACAGTGTATATTGNGTTAGAGTATGTTAGATACGTAACCATTACTGTACACCCTCAGCCACAGCACAGGACCCTCCCCTTGCAGAAGGGCTGTCGCTTGGGTGACATTTCCCNGGATATGCAATTATTAGATATATTGGATTATTATTAACATATTAGACTATCATTAGATACATTAGATATCTTACAGTATATTANCGCTGAGGTCAGGGACCTCCGTCCAGCGTAGACTGGGGGGGGTTAGCGAGGGTTGGTGTTAGCTTTGGGATGGCTGATGCTTTCCTGGGATGCCTGGGGGGCAAAGATGCTGTGGGCACTGTGCATCCCACCCAACACAACCCCAATGGGGTGCACATCCTGCCCAGCAAACTCTCCCCCCCACCCGATCTCTCCAGCACTCTGTGCCTGGCAAATGATGCTCGAACACTTCAGGGGATGATGCCCGGTTTGCCGGAGCGGCACGGGGATGTGGCTGACACGCCGGGGCGGGCAGGGGTCAGCGAGCAGAGCCGCCGCTCATGAATTTCATCACGGCAGTGCAGACAAAGAGCATCCCCACGTCAACACTCGCTGCCAAAACTCGTCTTCTGGTGTCTGTTTCTCCCTTGTTATTTACGGTGATTTTTATTCCCATCTATGGCAATCCACGATCACTATAGACACTTAATTATTACTGCAATAATTATTATAACACAGTATTAGTAATGGAGTAATGAGAGCATTTATTTTAAACTGTGACATATTAACTAAGCAGGGCAGTATTAATTGCAATGGTGAATTATCCTCATAGACACTATTTCAATTATTGTTTTGTCACTATTACGTTTATGACAGTAATAATTACATATCTAATATACTCATTATTGTTAGATATACAGAATAAGTCTGAATAAATGCAGCAATTAAGGGATAATGTTCGTGGTGGGGAGTTGAGGAGCAAGAAACGACTTTGGTGGCTGGTTTTAAGGCTGGAGTAAGGCAGGGACTCTCCTGATGGGGAAGCCCTTGGGTGGCTCCGGCACTTTGGGCTGCTTCTGCGGGCTGTGCCAGGGAGTGAGGGCTGGGTACAGGGAATCCTCCTTGTCAGGTCTCTGTCACGGCCATCACATCGCCCCGAGACCCCAGAGAGACCTCAGGGTCTGGAGGTGGGGCGGTTCCAGCAGGGATGCCTGTGGGCAGGGGGATGCCTGTGGGCAGGGGGATGCCTATCCAGGGGGATGCCTGTGTGCAGGGATACCCAGGGATGCCTTGCTGCCATCGTTGGCCCTTGGGGATCCAGTCTAATGTCTCCCCTGGCCGTGGCTCGTCCTCTGCCAGCCAGCACCCACAGTCTCCCCGCTGTCTCGTGCTGCTCCCTCTGAGCCCATTGGGGCAGTAAGTGGGGCTGGGTGCCACACACACCGAAGCAGCAGTTTCTCTCCTGGTTGTTTTTCTCCCCTTTGCGTGTGTTTTTCTCATTTTGTCTCCAAGGAAGAGAGATCAGCTCCAACAGCAGCAGCAGCAGCAGCAGCAGCCAGTCTCAGCTGATGTCCCAAGCACGGTGTCACCGTCTCCAGTGCTGGCTGAAGGGTTTGGGTTTTCCCCCTTTTAAAGCCTGGCTCTTACCACGAGGAAAGGAAACCTACGGTTCGTTAATTGAAAGCTTTGCTTAGTACTCAGCGTCTAAGATGCTGTAACTGCTTTCCTTCTCTGCTGTGCCTCCAACAGAAGCCTAAGGAATTTTAATGTTGATTGTTGACAGGGGATTGACCCAGTTCCAGTCGTGGGGTTTGACCCCCCCACCAAACATCATTTAACTAATTTGAGGGTGGCTGCAGCTAGGGGACACCTCGGTCTCCATGGGACCATGGAGAATAGCACCAGAGGGAGGAGGAGAAGCTGCTGCAGCCGGGCTGTGGGACCCCCCCAGTGAGACTCCCTGGGGGCACGCAGCCACAAGGCTGCCAATCCGAACACCCAAGGAGGGGATAATGGAAAAGCTGTCTCTTCTCCTGCAGTTTGATCCCTCCAGCACTACAGCTTATGTTTTCCCATGTCCGCTACGTGTCTTGATGTGTTGGTCTCTGTCCTCACTGCGCCCCGCAGAGAGCAGGGCAGGCAAGGAGCGTCTTGCAGCCCAGCTGATTTTACTGTGGACACCCCAATGTGCCGGGGTTGTGACTTCCCAGCTCTTGATTCCCCACCTGCAGCACCGCATCAGTCAGGCCTCGCCTCAGAAATTATGAAGAACAAGCCACAAACGTCCTCCCCAAATCACTCTGCTTAAGCACCTGTTGATGTGCAACACGGGGAGGGGACAAGGGCACAACTCAGTGGTACCCCCGGTGACAACAGCCAAGGGGGACGAAAACAGCACCCAGAGCTGCTGAACATCCCCTCGGCTGTGGCTCCTGTGGCAGGGCCTGGTGCAGCCGGTGCTCCCCGGGGAGCCGGGCAGCAGCGTGGGTGCTGCTGGCACCGCCTGGGCAAAGCATTCCTGGGGGGAAGCGCCGTGCTCAAGAGTGGCAGTGCAGGGGTGCTGCATGCGGCGTGCAGGGATGCAGCCACACAGTGTGCTGCGCGCAGGGATGCAGCTATGCAGGGNCCAGCTGATTTTACTGTGGACACCCCAATGTGCCGGGGTTGTGACTTCCCAGCTCTTGATTCCCCACCTGCAGCACCGCATCAGTCAGGCCTCGCCTCAGAAACAGCCAAGGGGGAGGAAAACAGCACCCAGACTGCTGAGCTTCCTCTCGGCTGTGGCTCCTGTGGCAGGGGCTGGTGCAGCCGGTGCTCCCCGGGGAGCCGGGCAGCAGCGTGGGTGCTGCTGGCACCGCCTGGGCAAAGCATTCCTGGGGGAAGCACTGTGCTCAAGAGCGGCAGTGCAGGGGTGCTGCATGCAGCATGCAGGGATACAGCCACACAGTGTGCTGCGTGCAGGGATGCAGCTATGCAGGGATGCAGCCATACAGTGATGCAGGGGTGCAGTGTGTTACATGCAGGGATGCAGCCATGTAGGGATGCAGCCACACGGGGATGCAGCCATGCAGTGTGCTGCATGCAGGGATGCAGTCATGCAAGGATGCAACAATGCAAGGATGCAGTGTGCTGCATGCAGTGATGCAGTCATGCAAG